>VWZZ01005916.1:573016-674645 GCA_013399095.1 Psophia crepitans | reverse complement strand
GCCTGCGCAAGGGCGGTGTGACAGCCGCGCTGCGCCAGTGACGGATGGCCAGGCGGCGGGGCCGAGCAGAGCCCCGCCCCCGGGGCAGAGGCTGCCGGGCGGAGGGCGCCGCCCTGCGGTCCGGCCCCGGAGGGACGGCAGGGCTGAGGGCACCACGGCGTGAGGGCGCTACCCAGCAGCCTTACCCCCGCCTGGGGAGGCTCGCAGAGGCTTAGCCCCCCCTCAGAGGGAGCGACAGCCAGCCAGCTACCCTCGGCCTTTCCCTTTCCGCACTGGTACCAGAGCCAGCCGTACAGCGCTGGAGAAAAGCTGAAAATCGCCAAAGCCCTCCCGCTTTTGTCTTGGTTTTATGGAGGGTTTTTTTGTATCTAAACCTAAATTACTGATATGAACACCAAAAAGAAAAGGAGCAGGAAAGAATAAAGCATGACCAAAGCCTGGAGCTTGTGACTGAGGTGTTAGCGGCCAGGGTGACTAGCGACATTGGCTTTGGGCATTCGAGCAGCCATTGTAGCAATGCTGTGAGCGGCCTGGGACGGGGCGGCACCGAGGGGGTGCCTGTGCCGGGCATGGCCAGCAGCCCCGCTCGCCCCGAGCAGCCCCGCTCGCTCGGCCGCTGCAGGTGGAGTGAGAGGAGCCGGGGCTCTCCCTGCGGCCCGGCTCCTGGCCAGGCTCCCTACAGCGCAGGCCTGCGGGCCCTGCTGGTGTCCCTCAGCTGGGATGCCTGCTGAAACCGGGCCTGGCTGTCCCACCCTCTTTGGACAAGAAATGAAAATCAGGAAAACCGGCTCTGTCACATCATCTCTCAGCTATTGGTACAGCTGAGAAATAGAAATTTATTTACAGGAGCCGGCTCTTAGCCTCAGGAGTAAAATATTTATCACTCTCCAGCAGTAATAGTTAGCCATGAGACATCATTTCATCCTGCAGTGCTGTTTCCAGTTACTTATAGCTTTCTCAGAAGTGACCTTTAGGGCTGAATATCTCATGCATGTGTCAGCTCAGAAGTGAATATGAGAAGTCTAATAAAAATCAATTTGGGTGTTCTTAAGTTATCTTAATGTGGAAAAAATTGTGATTTTTTCCAGCCAAATCATTTTTCAAATGCCTACTTCATGCTCGGTTACAAAATAACTTTCTTTTAACCTTCCAACTTTGCAAAAAGTGCCACAATGAATGACATTTTTCTCTTTATTTGCGGAAATTTAGTTTTGAAATAACAGTCCAAAATGTTTTAAGATAGCCTGTACAGGGCATTATTTTATTCAGAATTTTTTTTTTTTACATTCCTATTGTACTACTGTTCATGAAAAGAGGTCCTCCAAGAAGCGCTGGGTAATTCTGCGTGTTATGTTCTGCATGCATCATCAGTCGACCTAACAATCGTACCTGGGCTCAATGCCACCTTTCCAAGCTGCACCCAGTGATTCACATGCTATCAGATTGTATTCAAAATTTACTGGGCGTAGTATGTATTTGCCACTGTGCATCCAAATAGCTATTTTATGGCTGTGTCAGGCTACCTCTATTGCCGTGCACTGTTAGGAAACACTGAAGAGTGCCATGAATCATGCCTTTGAAGCCCAAGAGCACTACAGTAACCTCATCTGTAAATGAGTGTTACACCGCAGACAAATACCTAAACATGTTTGTATCCATAAAGTCTTCAATGACTTCAATATAAGGCTGGTTTCAAACAAACAGCGTCATTGAATAGACACTTTGTTTTATTCGTTTGTTTAACAAACCATCTGGACAAATTGTTCCCTACTCCTGTGCTGACAAAGGTCCTGAGCAGTTCACCAAGCCCAGTCTTCGGATCCTCGGCCAGTGGTTGGGAGGGCAGGGGCACGTGGAGAGGTTGAAGAACACTTCTCAGGGACTCTTGAGTCGCTTCATGCCTTCCTCACTGTGTATGGGAAAAACAAATTGATCATAGTCTTTTTGTAGATGTGAGACTACAAGCCAAGTATCTCCACACTTTGCTGCAGCTAAGTTAATGATTAATCAGAAATGTTGGGTGCTCGTGATAGATCTCTAGTGCTTCATTCTTGATAACTGCAGTTCTGGAACTGCCCATCAACTTTTAGGAGGCAGCATTAAGATCACTTTAGAGACCTGTGATATTTTTTAACTTGGCTTTAAGCTAAATCATAATTGTCATGTCTGTAATACAAAGAAGCCCACATTCATATTTCTCTCTGCCAAGAAGAAAACCTGATGTTCTTTACGTATTTCCACTTCAGCAATGTTGAAACCTTTTCTTTTATCCCAGCTGTCAACTTGTCATTATATTTTAATACGTATGATACAGAAGAATCTTTGCATTCTGCTCTCAGGCAATTATCACCAGCTTAAGGGAGTACTTTTTCAGCACTTTGGAGCTTCCGAACCACGAGGATCCTTGACTATGGCACACCATCAGCAGGAGAACTGAAGGAGATGAAGTGGCTGCTGAAAGAATTGACAAAACAAGAAAACTGTCAAAGCCATGGCCAAAGTGCAGTTGATATTTTTTTTTATTTATTTTTGGGAGGTGACTGCAGAGTTTTTCTTAATTCATTTTCAAGTGTCTCTGCTTTTTCATGCTCCTTAAGGAAGCAAGAGAGCTGAAAACAAATTTGGGGAAATATTTTTACATGGCAGACCTATTTGTGGCAAAATACCAACCCAACTGAGATAAGCTAAGCGCTGATAGCAACATTCAGATCCTGTGGCACCCTTTGCATTTATCACATCAGCAGCCTTTCACCAGCAGTTTTGGCATCAGCAATCTCTTTATTCGGTAGTATGGGCTCAGGGCCTTGCTCAGTGGTTTGGAGTGTTGTTGCTTGCTCCCTACAGCTGCAGATACCTCCTCATGCACACCAGCTTTTTCAGATCTATCAACAGTAATCAAGCCACATTAATTCTCTTGACGGAGTAATCTAATTCATTGACAGGAGCTTTCTCCTTCATGAGATCAGCATCCACACACACACACTGACTTGCTAAGTGCCATAAATGCAGCTAGGAGGGCAGTCCATTATTAATATAATGACCTAGCTTAATTAGTTCAATGGAGCTGAGGGAGCATTAGCTTTAGTTGTTGAGATCTTGGAGAACATGCTTAAAATAGATTGAAGTGCACAGACTCATACTTGTCTAATTCCATACAGAGCTTTCTGCATATCCATTTACTAATCAGTTCTAAACTGCAGAGAAGAGCTGCTTCCTTTGTATAAAACGGTCATTAATTTTCCGTCCTAAAATAGCAGCATCAGGGTACTTTGCCTTTAGACATAAAGGAAATTTTTCGTCTGTCTTTTTATTGAGCTAGTTGAAGTTCTGAATTGCAAATTTTCACATCTGCCTGGTGTCAAAATGTGTGCATTTGTGTATTCAGCAGTGCATGCTAAAAGGTGCTGAGATATTAGCACTTATGTTACTGCTTTATATGCTGAAATGCTCTCTATTTAAACACATTAAGAACATGGGCAAAGCAGAATTATTAATGTTTCCATCACTACTCTGTGAAACGTTCATTATCATTTAATGGGAAACTTCCATTTGAGGAAAAGAACACAGTAAATACCCCTTGCTAGTACAATGTCAGCTCTAAATGTCAGATATTTAGTGAAATCATTGTAACAGAAAGGGGAGATAAGCTGGTTTATTACATTTAGAAGATAACACCCGATGAGCATTCTACCTGGGATTGTTTTGCCACATTCATAACTTTGGTCTGATTCAGAAGTCAAAGTTTTGAAAACTGTTCTAAACTTCGAAAGATCAGAATACTGCTTTTTGATTTTTACAATATAGATAGGGTGGGGAAAAATGCAGCTGCCTCCTGCAATTCACCGTAACTTAAGTGAAAGGAACCTTGATTTGTCTCTCCTATCTGTCAACATCATTGTGTTGGGTTTAATCGGTCCACTCTTATAAAAACTTTTTTTAAAAAAAATGCTTTGTAAATTAACTATTCACTTTTTGTGAAGTTAGAAATACATAAGGCTCTTTGGGCTTGGAGTGAATATTATTTTTTTTTTATTCTGGGTTTGCATAGCACTTAACCACCCCAGTCCATAACCAGATGCTGTTAACAGCATTTCCCCCATGTTACAGACAGGGAAAATGAAGTAAAGAGGACATCAGAGAATATCTTAAAATAAGTTCTGAATTCTGGTTCCACACCTATTTTCTTCAAATCCATTGCAGTTTAAAATACAGAAAATTCTATATGCCAGAAGGTGAATAAAGAGCAATGAAGGCAAAAGAGGAAGAGGTTACCCCCTTACACACTCGGTCTTCAGAAGCCTTTCATTAAAACTACGCCTTTAATGTTTATGTTGGCTGCTGGTTTTATACAACCACTTCCACAAAGGGCAGCAGAGCACTGACAGGTTTAATTTTTAGAGTAGCACAATGCCCAGAAAGGCTTTGCAGCAACCTTTTCTCATGCCTTCACATCTCTGCCCTATACGAAAGGGCAAATCATCATCGAAAAGCATTGAGCTGTCATCACACTTGGCAATGTGCAATCCAGCCAGCTGGTTAGAGCCTCAGGCTCTTGCTGATAATTTGCCTAGAAACAGTCTAAATGTGGGTGAGATTGCACCTGCACTCCTGAGATCAGTATACCGGGTGTTAGGGCTTAGTGCTGTTTCTTAATTCCCACAAATTATTCAGTAGAACACAAGATGGAGGGAGACATCAGGGTAGTCTTATTCCTTCTTGGCTGTACATGAAAGAAATATGTTTACCTAAAATAAAACAGTTGCATATTTATACGTCCATAACCCACAGGACAAAAGACCAAACTATTACTTCTGACAAATTGTCAGATTTTATGGAGATACTATCAGTTTACTCAGTTTTGGCCAATTTCTCCTTATCATCATCTCTTCTTAGCCTCTGCACCTACACCATGGACTATGTTTCAGTATTTTGGGCCTTATCCTGAAGGATACAAGTTCAGCATCTAACTGCACGCCCGGGCTATCTGTTCACTTCTGTCAGGCTGGACCAGAGTTTAAGTACTTTGCTTGGCTGGGGCATCATAGGCCACACTTTGAGTAATCAGGCTTCCAAAGGAGTTGGGGAAAGCCCAAATCCAAGGAAACCATGCCTCAGAGGTACTGGTTAAGTAGAGATTTCAGATGGCAGAAAATATTGAGGACTTTTTCTAGGCCATTTGTTTCTCTCACAGGGCAGCAATACGTTCTTTTGTCAGTTCTTTCAAAGGATGGCTAAGTGGCTTTCACAGGCAGGACATTGCGAACATTTAGTAATATTATCCTATCAGTTCTGTTTGGGCAGTTTAGTAAGGACAACAATCTGTAGCAGATAAAGTGTGAATTCATAAGGGGGAAATAGTTACAGATTAAAAGGTTTATCATTAATGTTTCTAGAGAAAAGAGAAATTGCACTAGACAACAGCAGAATTATCTACATTTTAGTTTTGTAAAATCAAAGGGCTTGTTGCAGAGCCTTTGCATTTAGAGTTTGAGTTCTGGCCTTAAATACATACCAGTGTATATTTTCTTCCTCCATCCGTGGTCTCTAACTCCCTTCTGCAGAACTTCCACTGAATTTCAGAATTTGGTTTTTTTTTCAAGATTCTTGAGAGCAACAGCACAAGGGTAAGAGACCCACAGATGCAGTTGTGACACTGTGAAGTGAAGGAGAAATGATAGCACCCTCTGCTGTAATTTTAGGTTATTACTGTAAAGATTGCTCTATTAATCTCAGTAGTTTTGTCTTGACTGGAAAAAAGCTGCCAGAATATTTGGATCTAATTTTTAACTCATATTAGAAAGACTGTTATTGCCTTGTTGTTTTATAAACAACAATCCAGATTAATTTATCTTCTGGGACCTAAGTAGAACTGAAATTTTAAATCTATGCCATCTGCTTATGTGTGATAAGACTCACCTTTCAAAATATGCCTTCTGTTTCAATAAGTGTGCTTTTTATCACATGCACACTGAATTCCAACATATGTTTTCTAAAACCCACTCTCTGATTGACAAGCCCAAGAGCTAGACAGCTTTAATCTTAACTTCTGTAATTCATACAGCTAACATTGGAAAGCTGCACAGTACGAGTTTAGATTGTATCTCCCTTTCCCCTCCTGCAGGCACAGCCAGTTCTCTGATCTCCCAAAGAAATATTTGTGGATTGACTACAGAGGCCTGAAGGGATTTGATTCCAGGATTAGGGACTGAAGCAGAATTTACATTACATTAGATTCATATACACTCCCTCGTTCTCTCATTCTTGTTCCTTCTCTGGGATGGACATATGTTTGTGGTTCTGGGGTAAATGAGTTATAAAAGTAAAGTAAAATTGCATGTACAGGGGCTCTTTAATTATGCATTTATGGAGGTAGAGGTGGCCTTTTCGCTGTAAAACTGATTGGATAATCTCAATTTGATTTTAATTCTCTCACACACATGAACTGAGTGAAATGTATTTGATTTATATTGTTGTGATCTACAGAAAAGCATCTGTGTCTCCAGAGCGTGGGATACTGAAAAGGGAGCTCTGGACTAATACCAAGAAAATCCTTTTTCTTTAGAAACTTTACGTGGTGTGTTGAGCCAAAAATGGATCATGTCTTCCTGTATATTTAATGCCTGTTTCATTAAATGGATTTCAGAGTTCAGTTTCAGGTTTTCAAACCATTGCTTTTCCTTTCCAGAGGAAATTTGGTATTCTGTCCAATTTTTTATATTTTTTTTTTTATTGTTCACTATCCACATTTTAAATTGAAGTGCTAGGAAAGAGTTTTCTGTATTCATTTTCTGCTGGTAGTGGTTTTAAAACATTGGGTATCAGTACTCATTGACAAAAGTGATTTTAAGTAGAGAAGCGCAAAGTAAATACTGACCATATACATGAAATAACAGAATTTTTACTGAGAACAAACACGTAATTATCCCAGCATTGGTTTTACTACATGTTGTTATTGTTCAGATTTGTTAGCACACAGTAAAACAACAAACCCAATGGGAATCAACAGAACAGAACTGACCAGGTTCTCAGTGGGCATCGGGTGGTGCATAGAAGTCACGAGAGCTGCAGATAACTATTAGCAAGTATATGGCCTGATGCTCCTTATGCAAGACACAGGCCAAATGCTAAGACTCATATGGTCGGTTCAGTTCTGTGTCTATGTTTGTCTCTGAATAAAAACCCAATCTATGGAGACTGAACAAAATGGCATCTGCTCTACAGTTGTATTTACTGTGCATCATTACCTGCAGGCTATATGGCCAAAAGAACTTGTACCTTGTCTCCAGGCCGATCACAATTTGGGTCAGTCGCCCTATTACCACCACAGCCTCCCTTCACAAGTGAGTTGATGCCCTCTCCTGTCATTCTACATTTTCATGTTCTCCAGTCTTGGCTGACTGTAGGAAAATTACATCTATGTTCCCGGTCACACCTTCCATCCTCCCGTCCCCTCCTCAACACTTAGCAAAGCCATAAGGCTTCCAAGGCTGCCGCCGTCTAACAGTTCTCAGGTTCTTTATTATAACTGTTTCTCTTAACTTACAGTTTTGGTGTATACATCCAGTTTAAGACAAAAAATATTTAATAAGTGGTTATCTCTTTAAGCCAAGGGCCACCTTTCACAGCATATAAATCAAAGTTCTTGACTTGGCGTACACTTCTGTGACCTTCAGACAAGTTGCTGACTGACGTCTCTTGAAACATGGCCCTCATCATGGTTCAGGATATTAAGCAAAGGTTCCTCTGATCTCTTGATGAAACTCAGTGCAAGGTCAGAAGCCAGCTGTGGTCTTTCCTTCAATATAAACAGTATCGGGGACCTTCTGGGATCGCAGGCAGTTCTACAGCATGCATCACTCCAAAGCAGCCACACACAAGCAAGCATCAGGTACCTAGGAGCACAAGCTGAAGGAGCTATAGCATCATGGCAGGCATATCTCAGACAAGAGCATGACACAGCTTCTTCCTTATGGACGAGTAGTAAGAGCAGTGGGGTTGGGGCCCAGGAACAGCAAAGCAAAATCTTACACCAAAGAAATTCAGGGGAAATTTCTGTACACAGTTCTCTGCATTCTTTCCCTGTTACTGACATCCACCTCCTCAAGTCTGTTTTATCACACCTGCCTGTGTCCACTAGGTGGTAGCAAAAAGGCATTACTGGGAGAGGGAGGTTTTTCTTCTTTCCTCTTTCCACCGAGTGAACGCATTCATCTCCGCTTGGAGATGCAGGGCAGACCTGGAGTCAGGCTGCTGATGGTGGTAGGTAGGTGGTCGTGGGGGAGAAACCCTGAGAAGCTTCAGTTATATATATATCCTGGACTAGGAACTTGCTAAAGAGTAAATGCCCGAGGGAACGGCATGAAGCTGCGACACGGGAGGTTTAGGCTGGATATCAGAAAAAGGTTCTTTACCGAGAGGGTGGTCAGGCACTGGAACAGGATGACCAGGGAAGTGGTCACAGCACCGAGCTTGGCTGAGTTCAAGCAGCATCTGGACAACTCAGACCTGCTCTGATTGGGCTGGTCCTGTGTGGAGCCAGGAGTTGGACTTAATGATCCTTATGGGTCCCTTCCAACTTGGGAGATTCTATGATTCTGTGTTTCTATGATTCTAAATGCTTCTCAAAGTTCAGGAAGATGCGAGGAGGTTGCAAGTTGCAAGAAATGCTTTGCTTTTTGAGAACTACAAAATGGGGAGAAGGGAATGCTTGAGGACTTTCTTATTGAAAGCATACCCAAAACCTGGGGAGGAATGCTCTGGTGCTATGTTTCTCCAGCAATGCTGTCCCACAGACAAGTTGTCAAATGCGTGGAGGTTTCCATGTTCAGCTCATTTCTTCAGGGTGTGCTACATATGGTAAGGTCATCCCTAGGGAAAGCGCTCGAGGCCAAAGACAGAAGCAAGGTAAAGGCAGTTCATGGTGTTCTGATGGCATTAATGCTTCATTTAAAAATACCTGCAAATAATTGATTAACTGAATGATCTGTTGGGATGAAGATTCAGCTTAAAGACACAATTGTTGGTCGCCTCCTGTTCCACATCTGTTACACTGCTAGCACTAGCACTTAGTAAAAAAATATGAAACTTCTGATCTCGTAGAAGATTTCCTTTTCCATACAGGGACAAACTCAGTATTTTTTAAATGGCAGGTGAGATTATTTTTGGTGAAAAGAGAGCAAAGAGTTGCCTTGAAATAGTTAGGGAATTTTCATGGGAAAAGAAATAAAATAAACCAAGAAAGATCTCTCTTTCAAATCCCAGCCCTCCTTGATTCAAGACAAGCACTTGATTTCAGTGAGCAGCTTTACCAGAGACTGTGACCCCTACATTAGTGCTACTGGGTCACCTCGTGGGACCCAGCGATGCAGTCTGTCTCTACCCAGTCTTTGCTCATTTGTAGGTCTCTCTCAGCATGTTAATCTGAATTACCACACTACAGGAAACATCTTCTGCTGAAATATTCTTGCAATGTATTTGGATTACAAAAAAAAAAAGGGTCTTTTGTTTGGAAAATTGCTTCAGGAACTCCTGACCATCTCTGTTTAATGGAGCAGGAAGGCCACGATTTCAGAGTTAAAAAAGCAAAGCTCAGCAAACTGCCTGACCCCCTCTCATGCACACACAACATCCCAGCTACTGCTGCAGCCTAGTAGAAAGGGTGGCAGAATGACTGTGCAGTCACTTGGTACCAACCAAGTAGCGCTGGAAGGATGCAAATTTGTTTCTCTTTGCCAGTGCTTCCGTGTTTAAGCTGCAGCAGCTCAGCCTTCTTGAGAGAAATCCTCACCAAACTCCAATGTAGTTGAGTTCTTATTGTTCTGCAAGAGAAAAGCAGAGCAAGGGAAAAAAAAAACAAAGAGAACAAAACCAGTAAGTCTTTATTAAAAGTGAATTGTTTCAAGAGCAACAATTCAGAAAATGTCCCAAGTCAAAGAGGATCAACTATATTAGATTTTCATTCCTGCATTCCTGCAGGGTTGATTCACAGGTAAGGCAATCAATAATCCACATTTTTCCTGATCTTAGCAACATCCTAGTGGTAGTACTTTCACAGGGATAAACTGTTCAGCAGTTGTTTCAGTGTATTAATCACAAGCAAGCCTTTCTTGAATGTCAGGCAATCCTGTACTTTTGCTATTTTTTAATTATTTTTTTTAAGACAATATTAAAAAAACAACAAAAAATTCCTGCTCTGTTTGACCATTACTTAACTTCATATCCTTTTCACAAGGCAAGTTTGCCTCAGAACCCGACCCCTGTGACACCTCCATTTCCTCTCATAAATTGTTATTTGTCACAGTTCCTGCATTTAAGTTATAACCCACTCTTGCTCCATTTTTAGATTTCACTGTAAAAAGAATGCTTTAAATCAAGGTGAATACATTTATGTTACTATGGTGGACTTCACAAAGGCTTTTCCTGATGTCAGATCTTCTCTAGCCTCTTGACAAATACCATTGCATTTGTAGATTAAAGTTTTCCCACTAACAGGATATGTAGCCTTTCACCTCTAAGATGCTGTTTTGAATCCCACCCTTCTCAGTTGCCAAACAAGTGTCAAAGAGCAGCAATTTAGATTAGAAGAGTTGAAGGATCTTGATCTAATTTCCAGGGAAAAAATGTTCACAAAGCATAGAAGGAGTCCATTTGACCCCTTTCTTTTGAGACTGGCCTTACTAACCAAAGAGTTAATAATCAGAAATTAAAGTTAGACCAGCTCAATTATGAAATAAAATGGACATTTTTGTAAGTCATGCAATTAAGTAGCTTACAGATTTAGCAGACTTTAGATTTGGTCAGGGAGAGAGTATCCAGTGACCAGAAGCACGTACTACATGGTCATGCTAATGGAAGGTTAATTCCTTTGCTTTACTTCCTGCCATCAAGAAGGAGCCAGTGACTGCAGCATCCCCTTCTCACTTAATAATTGTTTGCCTCTGTGCTGATGCCTAGCAGTGCTTTCTCCAAATAAGGACTGGCATTCTAACAGAAGACAAGGTACCCTTTTTGCATGCCTGAACCATACCTGTCCCATGGTTAAATAGAGTACTCTGTTACCGTGTTCTTCATGGGTGACGGTCCAGGAGCAACAGTAGTAATAAACTCTCTTGCCCTGTGCAATTTCATTAACCTTGTTCAATTTGTGACTATGAGCTTTGTAACCTCAAGTGTCACCTTATTTTCTCCCATCAGATGCACAAGTTAGTCATGCACAGCTTTATTTACAAATGTAACGTAACCTTGTTTATCTGAGCCCCAGAGATTTTGGGTAAACACAGAGCCCAGACAAATGGGGATGCTGGCCCGGAGTGTAATATCCAACATTTTCTGAGCACACTGTGCTGCCTAAGTAAGAGCAAGCGAACAGCCTAAACAAAGGGGAGGCCATAAGGAAAGCAAGCAGAAGGAGAACTTCAATTAACTTTAGATCCAAAAGCTTTGCACACACACACAAAACACACCAAAAAAACCAAAACCAAAACAAAAAACACCAACAAACCCAAAAAACCCTACCAAAACCTAAACACACCAGGTATGGAGGCAGGGACAAGACAGCTGTTCTTTGGGTATGACCCCTACCGTGCTGCGGCAGTACGGATACTGCAGTTGGCTCTTGCCAGTCCTATCACCGCTTGCTATCTTTACCTTTTGGGGGGGCTAAGGGGGGATGCCAGCTGCCCTGGGACTGCTCTGCTGAGCCATTATACTATTCTGTCAGATGCAATGGGCAGACTTAGTTTTCAGGAATTTTCCATTTTTTTTCTCTACAAAAAGGTCTTTTTGATCTGGCAGGTTTTCCCCTTTTCTTCCTGGTGAATGCTGAGGTGAAGAAGCTGCTCTGTTTCCCAACACTATCTAGCGCATCCATGAACAACTTCCCCTTGGCGTAAGCAGTCTCTCACAGACCTTTTGTTCCTGATGTAATTATAAAAATCCTGCTTTGTCTTCAGAGTCTTCAACCCTTTTTTGTCACATCTTTTGTTGCCTTCCTGACACTTCAGGTTTTGTTGACCTTTTTCATCATTTTCCTATTATTTTGGCTTTGCAATGTTGCCTTGATCCTGCTGATTTATATTTTTTATGGCGTCTTTATCTATTCCACACCCCAGCTTTGAGATAACTGGCCATTTTTTGCTCATCAAGTACTTCTGGCTTGGTAATAAATATCTTAAAGTCCCTATTAGTTACTTAACTTTCCCACTCCAAGCCTATGCTATTCTGTGCTGTGCTCAGTGAAGTCCATAGCTCTTCCTCAAAAGGTCAATGAAAGTCAAGTTTGTGCATTTCAGGGCAGAATTTGGCAACAAAAGCTTAAATTTTTTTCATGTTTCACTTTGTGGAAACTTAAAAATAGAAGTATAAAAAGAAGTGAGGTTTTTTTCCCGATCCACTTTTCTCATTAGATCAGAGATGTTTATTACCTTAGTGACACGTGTTTTCACTTGTGTCTGCGATTCCAAAAGCTCCAGATAGGTGTTTCTCAGGGGATTAGGACATGTGAAGTCAGTGAGTGTTTTCCTGGGACTATCAGGGCCCCGACTTTGAGCATTCACCTACCTGCAAACCTTCAAATATTTGGAAGGTAAATGGAACAAATGCGTTTGGGTAGATATAAATGACTGCATACAAATATTCAGTAATTTTGCCATATAACAAGATTGAATCAAGAGTTTCAGTCCCTTGTTATGGAGTCCAGCAACAGCTTACTGTGGGACACCGGAAACACAAAAGATTGCTACACTAACAGAAAGATCTTGAATTGGAAGGTTATATAAAAAGGCAACAGAAGATTCGTTACTACCATCTTGATACTATGCTTAATGCAGGGAATGGACCTGTTTAGTCCTTTGTTTAGTACAAAACTTGAGCCTGAATGTCCTCAGTAGACAAGAGGACATTCACTGAAGAGGGACAAATAAGTCTTGAAATTCATCTGCAGGTGAAATTGTTTAATTTTCCTTATTTTTATTTACCACTGCATTGATTAGCTGAATTCTCCATTCTAAGCAGCATTGTATCCATAGTTTTGCTCTTTACCCTAAAACAAACAAACAGGCAAGCAAGCAAAAAAGTAGGTGTCTTACCTGAGTTGTTTTTGAAGTTAAATTCTGTCACAGGTATGAGTACAATACCACCTTCAATCTTTTTCAGTGCTGGATGTCATTTTATTTAACAGGCACCAGTTAGGGCAAGCAATCAAGGCCAAGAGAATACATGGACAGCTTGTTAAAAAAATGTTGTAAGATCGACAAGATGGACCTCAGGCTGCTTTGTTAATTGAGTCCCATCAGAGAGTTTCTTACTCCATATCTGGTAATCACATACCACCTGAAGGCAGACCTTTATTTTTTGTGCTCCAAGCCCTGGGAAAAAAAGTTTGAAATATCTTTTATATTACTTTACCTGCAGATGTACTTTACTGAGGTCACGTAAACACGTCAGTAATTTTTCATCAACATTCTGCCTGAGAGTTTGTATTCCTCTTTATGCAACACCGACAACTCCACAGCTGCTTGCTTACTGACCACATTCACAGGTTAAGCTTCTCAAATAAGAGATTTCATGTTTTCTTCACTTTCTTGCTCTACTTTTACAATTTTACTATTTCAAATTGCCAGTATTGAAACATGAAATGTAATTGAAGCAAACAGAAATATTAAAACTGGCCTAAGGATATAATCGCAGCAATGTCTGTAGGTACAGCCTGCATGGGAACTGTCTAGTCCCCAAGACGCATTTTTTTTCAAGAAGAGTTTATACTTGCTGGGGCATGCATATGCACTGACAGCTCTTCCTATCCAATTTTTAGTAGATGTTTCTAACAGGTCACCCCACTGAAGAAGAATACGGATTAATTTAAAACGATGCACAGTGCTTGCTTCTGGTCGTACAATGCATATTGTGTTTTATAAGAATTATCATATATTAATAGGTTTTGCAAGGCCATGATGATACGCTGTGACATTACCTGATAAAAAATTAGTAGGCTGTGTTTGCAATGATTGGATTTTATATGGCTAATAATTTCTGTAGAATTCATTTTACAGACTCATTAAAACACTCTCAGACTTTGTTAATAAAAACCATTTAATCTGAAAATAGAAGTGCTGTGTTTTTTGATGTAGTCCTGCACCTGCAGTAATAGCAAACAGCATGGGAACATACAGAAACGTGGATGAAGTTGCTCTTATCTCCTGCTACCACAATTTATGTTTAGAAACAAAAAAATGTGATCGAGGCCATTGTTATAATTCTGAACTGTGCTCTGCATGTTTGAACATCTGTTCAAAGCCCAGGTTTACCTAAAAGAACCAGTGAGCCCAAGATGAAATGTTTCCCTTGCAGAGAACATGAAGCACTAACAACTTTGAAGCCTGTGACTTTGAGTTTTGGCTGCATTGCTTGGTGTGCCACGTCTATGATGTGGGAGTAGGAGAGAAAGTAAGCATGGCGGGAGGGTTTCACAAGTGGCTTCTGCTGGTCTGAGCAAATGGAAGAGGCAGAGCAGAGAGGCAAAGAAGTGGGTCTGGGTGTCTCTTTTTCCTGAGTCCTGCTTCAAGGTGTCTGAGTGAGAAGGGTGGATGAGTAGGGACAAGAACTGCCCACTGATAATCAGAGTCCTGAGCCAGAGGTCCTTGCAGTCTTGAGCATCCTCCTGACCTATCCTGTCTCTGACCCACTCCAAGTTCCCAGTACTTTCCATCTTCTGACCCAGATGCCATATCCCTCACCTTCCTGCACTGCAGTGACCCACTAAGATCTCAAATGACCTGTGTTCACTCTACAACTCCTGCCTTTGTCCTCATCACCCACTTTCCTCCGATCCCAAATCCCTTCTCACCACTCATGTTTCACATGTGCCACTTCCCTGTTTCTCAAATGTCCCAAATGTTAACCACAGTGCCCTCAGCCACTCCCATCCAAGAGCATCTCCTCATTAAACCCTCTCCTGTTTCAAATTCCTGGTCCTGACACCACAACCCACCCTGGAGCCTCTTACCACCTTCCTCTCAATTCTCCCCCAACCCCCAATCCTGTATCCTGCTCCCAAATTCTCTTCTAGCTCATCCCTACTCCACACACACACTCTCCTTATCTGCAGCTCCTTTCCCACCTATGTCCCTGCCTCAGATCACCAAACTCGCTGTGGCTTTTTAGTTCTTCCTGCTCAGCTTTGGTGATGTGCCCATCTGTCATATACTTTCCTTGTAGCTGGGTGGTCAGCTAAAGCCTCCCCCTTTCTTAGCTGCCCTTGCAAAATAAAAAAAACCCTGCGCTTACCAGATATCAACAAGAACAAAATAGTTTTCAAAAGAAAATAATGGCATGAGGAAGAGGATGTAGGGTACTCATATTCATCAAGAAAAGTTCTGCAGTCCAGCTCTCTGTCCCTAATTCATCATAAGAGTGGAGGGTGGAGAAGGAAATTTGCCTGGAGGAAGAAGTAGGGCTGAAATCTTTGGCCAGGTCAGCATTTCCCTAAGCAAATCCCTGCAAAGGTAGAAAGGGTCAGAGTGGGACATCTCCCATCTCCCTCAAGTCTGCATTACACTTGTGTTCTCCAAGGCATCCGAAGAAGCACAGCCCAAGCTGTCCTACCTGCATCACATTTGAGGTGTATCTCGACAGAAGAAAATAGGGCCCTGGACCTCCAAGATGTTTGGAACAGAATGAACCAAGCCATTGGGGACCGAACTGAACCAACAGGGGAAATTTCTGGTTTGGATTTTGAGAAGTTTGCAACATAGGCCATAAAAATTTCCCCAGAGCTATGTGTGAACTGCACTGCAGCAGCCCAGTGTTAGTTGTAGGACATTATGACGGCAACAGAGAATTCCTTCATGTATATTGTTGCAAAATGGTACTGAGCAATGTCTGTGAGCATATCCTTGAACATTTTTCCATCACTGAAAGTGACTAATGCTGTGCAGGTTTAGCCAAACTTTCTCAGAATACCAGGCACTGCCGAGGAGCAAAGCAGTTGGACCACTGCATGAACTACGGTGTAGCTAGTAGGAAGGAGACTAGATGATCCTGGAGGTCTCTTCCAACCTTGATGATTCTATGATTCTATGACAATTGGCATGGGACAGAGGCGGGGGGAAGAGAAAAAAAGTATCCCTTCTGCTTGAGTAGAATTTCTCAACAATCTAAAACTCTTTCCTTAGAGAACAGAGGGGCTCTGCACGATGACTGAAGAAGAGTCAGTCTTCAGCCTGCTGACAACAGGCATCCAAATTCATGGATGAATGATCAACATATTGTAAAGCGCACTACTTTAGCAAACTTAGCTATTTACAGCAGATCGCTAGGACATATTTGAACACTCCAGATTCTTTCTCATAGACACTGCCCTCCTCATTATTGTACATGTGATTTGTAAATTTTTCTGCTGGCATTACTAAAATATTGGTTTTAAAACAACAAACAATATTTCCTTCACTTGCCAAAGAAAACAGGAATTTTAACATTTTAAGCCTTCCCTAGAGATGGCAGAATTCCCTTGGTTTGTGTGTTGCTCCACAGAGTTGCCTGTTATACCCATGTGAGGGAGCAACGACTCCTCTGGTTTTTTCCACTTATTTCCTAGTGAGGAGCTCTTTGTCCTCAGACTCCTGTGACAAGTCTCTTTGTTTCCTGGCTGGGCTCATTCATTTCTGAATCTGCTAGGTAGGACAGTTTTGTACGGGGTGGGGGGGAATGTTATTTCATTTTCCCAGACTCCTGTGGAAGACAGCGAGCTTGAAAGGAGGAAGCATGACAGGTTAGGGCTAGTTGGGTCTCCCTCAGCTTTGGTCCTTCTTCAAGAATCCCTTTTCTTCCTACCAGGCAAATGTTCCTGCTCCTTATCTGCTCACCTCTCCATGTAGTCTCTGGTTCTCCTCTGCCACCCAGATCTGTGTGTGGGCTGCTTCTTGGGAAGGACAAGTGTTAGACTCAGCAACAGCCTCTGCAAGCTCCTCTGCCTGACTCTGACTCAGAAAAGGCTGGAGGGCCTTCTACCCTTGGCGCTTGGCTCCTCTTGCCCCAGGTTTGTCTCCCGTCACACAGTGCCATGTTGAGCTGCCAAGTATTCCACTTAGGTAACACTTGGCATTTCCAGCCCCAGGGCCTCAGCACTGACGCAATTTCCAAAATTATTTTTTAAAAAGCCACAAATATTTTGAATTCCTAGCAACTGAGAAACCCCAAAAGCAAGAAAGCTGCGTTCTTTTGCCAGGAAGGGAAGACGAAAGGCTGCAATGGGGAGAAGAATAGTAGCCTGAGAACTGTTTCATCTTTCTACTCCCTCCTCCTTCTGTAAACTTGCTGGTAATGTAAGGTCAGGGGAGAGAGGAGAAAAAAATGGGGTAGATGGAAGTAAATTCTGGAATCCTCAGTCCAGGACTAGAGGTGGAAAAGATCACAAAAAGCAATGGCTGCATCTTTCTCTCCCTCTCTTTCTCTCCTCTAGCTTGACACCTCCATAAAACCCCTATATTCATACAGGTGACAGAGAGATGTTATTCATTTTTCCACTTCTTGCTGCATTAAAAAATAAACAAATGGAGGCGTAGTTAATGGTTAATGCTGCTGAGTTCACGAAGCAAACAGTTCTCTTTTCCCGTCTTGCCCATAGTTTAATTATGAACGTAGGCTGCCTTCAGGCTACAAAGAGCAAGAAAGCAGGGAATACATAATATCCAGAAATGCAGTCCGTGTTTGATGTCTTTGAGCTAAACAAAAAAAGAAGTGGAGAATAAAAGCAATATGCAAACCATGGAGCCTGGAGTCAAGTGGAGAGAAAGCAAAAAAACAGGTCTGAAGATAGCTGAGCAACTAGGAACTTCCAAATTGAGCAGCAAGGCTAGAAAGCTGTTTCTGTGAAGGTTATTAGTAAATGATCTTCAAAGTAGTCACAGATTAAAAAATAAATGGACAAGCTGTGACTGCTGTAAATGTGGCAGCTGGGTTTGCCAGCACTGAACAAGCAAAGTAGGAGGAGAAGAATAAAGACATCAGGGTCTGGAGTCAGAAGAATGACAGAGAAACCCAGAAACCCCATAGGCGTGCAGAAGAGCCAGAGAAAGTGGTGTATCCCCACACTCCTCCAAAACACGCGGGAAACTTCACTGTTGCCTTGGAGTATATGGTGCTCTGAAACACCAAATGCCAAAGCTCAGTATTTATCTGCCAGGGAGGTGAAAGCAGAGCTGAAGGACCACCTTGGATAAGGATGCTGATCCAAAGCCAGCACTCAGCAGTGCCATAAGCAATAACTATGCACCTTCACAGTCACAGAGAGCAGCCTCCAATTCCTGATGCTGCAGGAAGAAGAGGGGAGTTTTCTGTCCGAATTATTCCATGGTGGAAGAGGACAACATTTACCAAAGCCTGCCCAAAGGGGAAGAAGGATTTGGAGCTTTAGTGCAAATCAAAACTAGTTCCCAAAATATTTCCTTTAAGTGTGGTCCGCATTTTTCTGTGGCCCAGAGCGAATTAGAGCTCTCAATCGCAGCATCGCAGCTAACCACATGAAATCAAGGAGTTGATCCAAAGTTCACTAAGCATCAGAGAAGTGAATTGGGCTAGCCTTTGGATACACTAAAATACAGATAACGGTTGTATTTATACGGAAAAAGAGGCACACACAAACTAGCTGACTTTGCAGAACATATTAAGTCACTGTTATTTGCAGAAGCCATAAAACATGATGCATAGCACAGATATGCTTAAACGTTTAGGAATGCAAAATTAATAATTGTAAGTACGTGATAACACCTGGAAAGCTTGCTTAGCAAAAGTCAGACAGGTGGGTAGTCGGGCCAGTTTCTAGGAGAAACTCCAGAGAACGTCTCCCATCGTTAAACACTAAAAGAATAGAGTATGCCAACATCAGACTCCTGCTAGAAATCTTGCGCATGAAGAGAACTGTAGATACTGAAGGCACAGCACCTACAGACTGCAGACTCTGAAAACATCTAGCTGACGCAGACTGAAAACATATCCTAATTTTAAGCAGTTTGTAGAACTTGGAGAGTTGTCTTCCTGATCTGTGCCCTTCCCTATATCATCAAGTGAAATTGCCTTGTTAGGCAGCACTTGAGTTTTCTGAAACAGCTAGATGAACACTACAGGAAGGATACAAACCCCAAAACCTAAAATGCACCCCCGAAGAGCTACTTTACAGTCTTACCTCCATAATATGTAAAGATTATATTTATATTTAGATACTGATATCCAGATTACAGGCAATAATATTTACATAGGTATCGCAAAACCTAAATGTCTTGATACCAGAAGGGTCCTTAAGCAACATGAGGAAAAACAAGCAACGTGTGGCACAGCACCTCGTGAACTCTGCTGTGGTGATATAGCTTTAAAACTGAGGGAGGGAGGGGAAAGAAAGAAGATTTCAGTGACATTGGAAGAGTATCCCTTGTTGTTAGAATAACCGTGCACTTTCAAACAAGCATCAGAGTGGGTTCTTCAAGCCCAACTGCACATCTGTAGTTTAGGAAAGGAGAATCCAGATACTATTGTGAAACAGGATGGAGATAATATAGAATCACAGAACCATATAATAGTTTGGGTTGGAAGGGACCTTAAAGATCATCTAGTTCCAACCCCCTCCTTTCTTTGATTTTGGAACCATTAGCGCATGTGATCAGATTATGGGTGGGATAAATTAATATTGCAAAAAAAAAGGCATAACAGTGTATTAGTGCATGTTTAAAGGTCAAGATGTCATTAATTATATACTTACATTATTAGTTGAAATGTCTTATTAAACAAAATGAATAAATACAATCTTTTTTCCTATCAGAAAACTGACTAGTGAGATTGTCATAAAAGCTGTTATATATTTTATAAAAATGAAGGTGGGTTTTTTTGCCAGAATACCAAGTCTCTTCTCTATGAAGGATCTGACCACTAGCTGGCATTGTTACTTCACTCAAATACATCACCTTTAAACAAGATATACAGCCACAAAACCCAACCTCTAGATTTTTGAGCTCTAAGTTTCATTTAGCAACATCTGGGAAAGGTAGGGAGAGAAAAATGGAGGAAAAAGTAAAACATAACTGGAAAAGTATTTCCCCCTCCCCATTCCATATACCTCTTTTAGTAAATTTTAGTTCCACCTAGAGTTCTGAAGGAGAGACTGAAGCAATCTCAAGTGTATTAAAAAAAACACCCAAAAAAACATAGCCATCATCACATGTGCTTAAGGGGTAAAGTCCAGGCTGTGGATATAGACCCAGAGGTATTTTGTGAGGAGTTTAATGTAATTAAATCTAGAGCAACAGGGAATATCTTGGATATCGTGGGATCAGCTGCTTTCTGTCATGAGACTTTATAAAGATGCATATGCAAAACGGTTGCAGGGTTTAACTCTTTTAACTTTCTTCTGTATCTGGAAGCTTAAATAACAGAAACAGAACCATTGAATGCAAACGTGAAACGACAGCGCCTGGGACCCTGGTGAGCTGCCCCTGGTGACGACTCTAACAACCCAGCTCTACAATGGAGCCTTATGTTCTGCTCTACCAGCTCCGAGCTGCTGGTAATACAGCAAGTGACACCTTTTGTGCCTCAAGCTTCTCATTTTTAGAACAAAAAGGTTTTACTCATCTTCCCAGAAAAAGCGGGGTGCTATGTTTGTGAATTTGGGTGCAAAGAGGCCTTTTGGGCAAAGAATCTGCCTGTGCTGGCGCCAAGAGGCTGCTGAGCCCCGAGCCTGTTCGATCTGAGGTGGCATTGTCACACACGGGATGGGATGTCGCATTCCTCCTGGCTGTGCTACCCGTAGCTCTGCCGTGCAAGACTGGGGACCGTCTCTGGGGTTCAGCAACACAAGTTGGTTATGAGGGTCCCTGCAGGCAGGTGAGTGGAAAAGAGACCAGATTGTCTCTGTGCCCAGTCAGTGGGAGAAGGAGAGAGGACTTTCATCTTTTGGACTCTATGTCATAGGGCTGATATTGAAACAGTTAATGTTTTGCTTTAGCTGTAAAATGGACTTCCTTTCAAGTAAAGTTAACATTTCTGTTACATAGAAGCAAGCTTTCAAAAATATCCACTTCTCAAAGGAAAATGAATGCAACCTGAAAGAGCTGCTTTAGAACAATAAGATGTAATCTCTGTAATATTGCAAATCCTGGCTCACACACCAAACCCGCAGACTGACACTGCTAGCACATTAACTACAGTGAGTCACAGAAAGATTCTCAAATTAAATCCTCATCTACACTACTGACACACTTTATGGCCTTAGGTATGTCTCATCACACTCTCGAGCTCTAAAATACACATAGCACTTACCCAGCATTAGAGAGATTAATTCATTAGTGACTGCGAAGTGCTAAGTAAATGTTTACAACAATTAACAGCCAAGTGGGATGTTTTCATCACCAAAACAAAAAGAAATGTAAAATGCGAGCAGCACCAGTGTGAATGAAGGGTGGAAAAGAAAATTAAAGCAAAAACTTCCATCCATTCTAATGCATGTTTGAAAGCCAAAACAACAACAAAAAGCAGTCAATCAGCCAGACTGTGGTTTTGAGCAACTTGACATCAACTCTTTAAGAAGGCTGATGTAAAGGAAAGTTAAAAAAACTCTGCAACTGCTTTGCATATGCAACTTTATAAAGTCTCATGATAGAAAGCAGCTGATTCCACAATATCCAAGATATTCCTTGTTGCTCTAGATTTAAATACATTAAATCACTCACAAGATTATGCCATGCCACAGGGCAATCCATGGATGATCACAGAAGCTATAGTAAACCACCCCCAAATTTTCCACTATCAAGTATCTTAGCAAATGTTTTGACGAAGCTGGGCATTAGAAACACTCAACACTAGCAGATGTAATGCTGCTTCAGACACCCATGTATGCAGCCTAATCTCCGTCCTCTCAGTGAGAAGCAACTGAAATCTGTGTGATGGCTCTTATAACACAGACTGGAGTCCGATATCCAATTGTACTCATTATCAAAACCTATATAAATTCTGTCCAAATTATTTAGTATTAAAAGCTCACATCCTTTGAAGATAAACAGGTTAACAAGCTTTAAAATCATTAATGAAGTAAGGCTTGAGGAATATCCACGAGCAGCATAAACATTGGCTCAGCTAACATCTCATGCCATCAATGAAGAAAGATCACTAGCAGACCCAGGCCAAGATGCTGTGGGAAATAAGTGGAAAGCAACAACAGCTGGAAATATTTGGCTCATACAATAAAGTTTTGAAACCCTTTGGGTACTGAGTTTCCAAGCGTTTGGGGTTTTTTGTTTTGTTTTTAGCCCACAAAGTATTTCATTAGCACTTGCGTGAGAAACAAGGTCAGCAGTACCCAGGTGTGCTATGACATTGTTACCTGCCATGAGATGGTGCAAACATCCCTCTCCTTTCTCTCCCTTTCCAATTTTCTATTTGCAGAATGCATGTAACAGCACATCATCAGAGCTAGTGTTGTATATCTGGCCAGGAATACGCATCTGTGTATATTCCAATAGGAAATCCAGTCTTCTGAAGTGGGCTTTATACAATAGTGCTGTG
The DNA here is from genome assembly GCA_013399095.1 of Psophia crepitans. Lineage (NCBI taxonomy): Eukaryota > Metazoa > Chordata > Aves > Gruiformes > Psophiidae > Psophia > Psophia crepitans. The sequence continues at coordinate 652,100 of VWZZ01005916.1, read as the reverse complement.
TATCTGTCCAGCTTTACATTTCCTAATGGCTTCCGAACACGACACAGTTTTAGTCACATTTGGTGGATGGACTGAGGAGGTCCCAAATTCCTACAGTGCTGTAGGAGATCTGCATGAGGATAGAAGATACCAGCAAATGCCCTTGTTGAGGGAAAGGCTGCCACAGGGGATCAGCAGCTCCCTGCAGATGGGTTGACGCTGTGGGTCGGGTCAGAGAGGACATGTACAGCTCAAAGCAAGGCACTGCACACACTGCCTTTTGCCCATACAGTGATTCAGAGGAGGATGAGAGTATGTTTGCAGGGAGCAAAAGGCAGGGAACACTGAAAGGGGAAGAAGCATATTGGTGGACGGCACAGAAGAGGTGCAACCATTACATCTGGAGGGGTTGGGGTTTTTTTATAAATGTCTTTTATTTATTTCTTTTTGCTGGTAGAAAGTTGGAATGTAGGATGCAAGACTTGGGGGAACTAGATTTCTGCTGCTCAGAAGAAAAATGGTTTCCTTCTACCGTAGTAGTTCTTAACTATTTAGATATTTCACTGAATCAGATAAAACCTGTTTACCCACTGATCAGTGTGATGGGGGTTGAGAAAAGTAAGAACACAAATACTCATGTACTGTGGTGTGAGACTCCCAGTCAATGTGTGGACCTGGCTGTGCTTGTGCCACAAATGTAAACAGAAAAGATTACTCCTGTCCTAAAAAAAATTACATAAATGTTTTTTTCCCGTCTGCCCTAAAATAGTGAAACCCAAACTAAACATAAACCAACCACCCCCTTTAATGATGATTATAGCCTTGTCGAATTCTGTGCACAGTAACAATGGCTTGAATTTATTAAAGGTTGCAAGGAAAAGTACAGCAGCAAGACCTTGTAGCTGGCACTGTGTTTTTGTTCCTCAGCTTCAAGCATACATAGCTGGCCACAGAGCAAGTGCTTTTAAACACTAATCTCTGCAGAAAAACAGGAATTAAGTATGCACTATTGAGCAAAGTAAACTGGTAGATAAAGGTGTGATCGGTACTCTCTGAAGTTTCATAGCTACTTCACCTGGGCAAAAGCCATCAGAGAAAAAGAGTAAATAACTCTGCTCCTTGCCTGTGCATCCTAAGGAGGAGGATCGATCACTCCTGCTGTCATTACAGTTACATACAGAGCTCTGCCATAACACTGGGGCACAAGGAGTATTTAAAGAATTCAGAGGGTGCTCCTGTCCCATGATGTCTTTTAGATTTTTTTATGCACCGGAAAGGAGGAATAAATGAGGCAAAATAAATTTGGATTCAATCAGTACAGAGTGACAAGGACTCAGTTGTACTCCAGACCTTTGCTTGAGTAAACAGCAATGTGTCTCGTGAAATGTTCAAAACAAAAAAATAAATAGCCTTTAAAGACACAAACTGTCTGCATAAACAGAGGGTGAGGGAACACTACTGGATAACCGGAACCTTTTGAGGGAAAAAGAAATCAGCGCTCTTCCTTTAGCTGGAGTGGAGAAGTGGGATGCAGGTCCTGCAGTGAGGCCTCCTGCAGTCCCAGGAAAGCCTGGGATAGATGTCCAGGTACCCACTTGTACACAATACCTGCCCAACATTCATAACCAAACAAGGGCCTAAGAAACAGCTCAGACAAACAGCTGTAGACAGCAGACAGTGGAAGAGAGACTGAAGGCACTGCTGATGTGCTAGATCCCCGCAATAAGCAAGAAGTCTGTTAAACAAAGCTTGTTATATAGTTTGAGGGGGACAAATCTCTGCTGATCCATACAAGAAATGGGCAGAAGTCTTAGCACAGGATTACCAAAAAATAAATACAGTGCAAGCACTGATCTGGTTTCCTTTTGAACCTAGCAGATACACATGGATTCTTATCTTCAGGCATTCTCCAAATTAGTTACACAATCCCTTCCATCAGGCTTATCACTCTCAATCTCCCAACAATTTAAACTCCTCACTCCCTCCAGTCCTGTTTGGAACTTCAGTCTGTGAGTGTTCAGGAATCTTCCATTTTGCAGCCTAAATGTATTCATGACCAGATAACAAACATTTGGTCTTGGACTACTATTATCCTCTTATATAAGGTTTTCCCCTCCTTGATACATCACCCTCCTCTCCATTTACAAATAGTTGTCCTATCCTCTTAGAAGCGTCTGCCTGCCAGGCTAAACAAACCAAGGCATTTTTCTCTCTTTGTAAGGAATAGCAGTGAAACATTTAATCCATCCCATTCTTCTAACCCACCTACTAATCCTCATCTGAACCTGTTTGAATTCACATTGAGCTTTGTTAAAGCTACGTGATCTCAGCTGTATATGAAACTTTATCATTGCCACATACATTGCTGCTCATGAGCATCCACAAATTTGATTAACCATCATATTCCTCTATTTTTTCTCTTATGTTCTTATTTGATTCAGAGGGCCAGCACCGAGCACAAACCAGGCAGTTCACTGCAGAGGACGGCTGTTGTGCCCTGCCACAGAGCTTTCGAGATGTGTGTTCTATCCTCTGCCACTTTCTTAAATCAAGTGGTGGAATTAGCACACTAGGCGAATGGATTATTTCACAAGATTTAGGTATTGCAGAAATACAATACTCATACTTCCCTGCAATAAGGAATTAACTTTCTCAATATTTCTACATCAACAGATACTTGTGGCTGCATGTAAATTGAGAGGGGGAAATTCACGTAGTTTTGCATGCAAAACAACCGTCAGGGGATAACTTTTGCATACAGATAAGTAATATATTCAACTACAGAAGCAGGAAATGTACACTTGCTCTGAGATTAAAAAAAATAAATAAAACAAGGAAAAAAACCTGCCCTGCTATCAGGATATTGCTAAATGCTTTGACAGTCAGCAGACACAACAGTTTGCTACTGGTAGAGATCACACCCAAAGCTCTGAATCAGGTAGCAGAAGTAAGACTTTGTAAGTCAGAGAAATAGATCAATACATTTTCTGAGTCAGCCCCAGAAGTGTTTGTATAATCACAGAATCATGGAGTAGTTTGTGTTGGAAGGGACCTTTAAAGGTCATCTAGTCCAACCCCTCCTGCAATCAGCAGGGACATCTTCAACTAGATGAGGTTGCTGAGAGTCCCGTCCAGCCTGACCACAGAGTTCATTATGTTTAATACGTTCATTATGCTTAATACAACATGTTCAAAAGGGGACAAATCCTGAGACACAAGGGCATGTTTTTATTAGTACAAAGGGAGCATATTTACCCTAGCTCCAAAAAGACATCCTCATTCAGAAACAAAACCCCAAAGCCAACAACAGACCAGCCAGATTTCTGCAGTGGCCTCTGGACTGACACCGGACGCCTCCGCCTGAGCTTTGGCAGGTAGGCTGTGGTGCTCTGGGCTGAAGGAGGGAACAACGTCACTGGAACTGTGAGACTGGAAAACCACAGCAGCAACCCTTTCCTAAAAGCCCAAGAATCCTGAGAGAAGCTCTGCAAGATAATTCCAGGAGTGAGCAAAGTTAGCCTGGCACCACTTTACGTCAGACGAAGCATTTATTTTGGTGAAGTTGTATCAGTTTGTTCGAATGGAGGACACGGTTTGTGACTTGAGAGGTGCAAGTCCATTTTCAACAGTTTCAAGGGTGGTGAAAGGCTGATCTCAGAGAACTTATTAACTTCAATAAGACCCACAGGGATGTGAAGGCACAGATCAAACAAGTACCTGATAATTGGGAAGACCTGAAGAGCAGGAGAAACAGAAAACGTGAAGGTCATAGGAAGTTACAGAATTGTGAAGGCAAAACTCTAGTGGCATCTTTGGAAAAGGAGTTTAAAACTGCTAAATACAACACAAGTGAATGACAGACAAAGAAACAGAAAAAATTCCCTGTGCTGAACATTGGCCTGCCATCTGCACTGCCCGCACACATTCATGGCTGCCAAAGACCACCAGAAAGCTCACAGACATGACTAAGAGTACAGAAGGAAGAACAAGATTAGTTGCACAATTTATTTCCAGTTGGTTTTAATTTATTTTATTTAAGTACACAACTATGTAAAACAGAAGTGACATGCTTCCTGTAAAAGTTTCATGAACTTCAACCACATGCACATGCTCACAATGGTCTCCGGCAAAAGTACAAAGTTTTGGCCTTCAGTGGTTCAATGATATATCAAAGAATTATTGAAGAAAATCAAGTTGAGAAGAGCCAGAGCTACGATTTTAGCTGCTTCTTAAGTTTAAATTTTGTCCTGCTTCTGGACTGCATGGCATCAAAGGGAAAAAAGTAAAATACTACCTAAAAGGATTGTTTTCAAGTGAACACCCAGCTCTTCATGACCTCCAGACAAGTGACTGCGAGAAGCAATCAGCTATAACTTTTGCCACAGGTTGGTTTGGAGTTTGGTTACAGCACAGACTATAACACTACCCAGCTAGGAACGCAGAACATCTTCATAGACATCTGGATCATGAGAGGACTGTGCTACAAATGCACTCTACTACCTGGCCTGTTAAATAGCCAGAGAGAAGGCTTTTATGCTAATTTCTTCTCTTTCCGACTTCATGTTTGTTTACAAAATACATAAGCAAAGCACTACTGAGCACTAGAGGAAGCATTTTCTTTGCACATGCTGCCAAGCCTCATTCCAGCTAACAACTGAACCCCGAGAGCTCCTTCTCCCTCAGCTTCATGCTTCCAATAAATCTGCATGATGTTTCTGTAGATTCTTTGGCAGACTCCCACTTCCATAGGAAGGTCAGCACTGGCTTTGTCTGTGTAGGTTTTGCCTACACAGTTTGTAACGTCACTGAGCGTGGACAGTGATGCTTGTTATTTCATCTCTTCCAGAAGAGAGCCGAATAATTTTCTTACACTTATTGAGAAAGTTTCTCCCACCACTGATTTTTTCCACAGGCTCTATTCATGCCCTCTCCCAAGTCACAGACCATTCCTAATGATCAGCTAATGAACATGGTAGAGGACCGTCCCTTTTTCACCTCTGCTCACTGCTATGATTATTCTCTGACAGGAATCAAAGGCACAATCCTGGTCTTGGGCTTGAATCTGGAGTCAAGGCAAGCTCTGTGTTCCCTTTCCTCTGAAAAGGGAACATTCGGATACGGATCAGGCACCAGAACTGCTAAGAGCAATGAAGTTAGGCAACGCTGAATTAATCCCCTTCCAGTCCCCCACCCCCTCACTAAAAACCTTGGGAAAACTCAAATCCAAGCTTAATCTCTAGGTACAATATGCGTCAAGGCCACAAAGTGCAAGCTTGCAACTAAAGGTGCTTTGAATACACAACAGATTTCCCAGATGGGAATTTCCTCCATTATTATTTTTAATTTTCCATTTCCTAACATTCAAATACCAAAGAATACATCCAAGCATGTTTGGCTTTGAAGAAAGCAGTTAAGTAAGGACTGAACTAGGAAAGAACACTTGGCCATCTGCAACATGGCCATTACATTAACTCCTCTGAGAGCTGGTCTTTTGAATCCAAACAGAGATTGTTTTCTTAAAGTCACTAGCGATTACCAGAGGAAAAAAATAATTGTTGGGAAAAGCTTGGTTTATTCACTGACCAACAAAACTTTTAACTCCATCCCAAGCTTTCTGCAGGATGATGCGTTGCAGGATGATGGTATGCTGTACTCTGAGGGTTAGCTTCAAGGGCCAGGAAAAAACAATCACCCAGAACTCAAGTTCAAAGGAAAAGCACAATTAGTTTTTGGAATGGAATGGCTGGTGGGCACACAGCATTAGGAATGAACTCTGGCAATATAAAAAGATTTATTTTTATGTATAAACTAATGCTATGTATAAGTTTAAATAAGAAATATCCTTCAGGCTGTATTGTGGGTTCCAGGACCAACAAAACCAGTTTTTTAGAGCAGCATTTGAAAAAAAAAAAATTCTATTCAAGACATCCTAAAGATATGCAGATAAAACCCTAGGCTATCTCAGCATCTCCTTTTCTTGCCTTTATTACCACTAAACACCAGGGAGGTAAAAAGGAAAAAAAAATCTCTGTGTGTGTGTGTGTATATATATATTTTTAGAACCCTTCCAGAGCAAGTTGTATGCATGAACTGCAGACTTCCAGATCTTCCTTTTCTAAGCCAAGGCTGCTCCAGCTGAAAGCTAATGTGACTTAAGTCACAGTGAAAGCTGGTGTTTTCTGAATGGACAAGCACCTCAGTGTCACCCAAATCTAAGCTTTCAAATTAACTTCACCCTTCTTCACCCAAAGTGAGGGGTAAGTAACGAGACTCACCGTAAGTGTTGGCAGTACTGCCCATGGCCAGGAGAAGAGGTCATGCTCTTCCAGGCCCACAAATATAGAAAGAAGCCCCATAACCTTTTAAAAATGCAAAAATGGTACATGGAAATACAAACTCAGCTGTTTGTCTGAACATATCACCACAGTAAAATGTGCTTATAAGCAGAAAACTTGATCTTTAGTCAGGAGATGTTATAATCGTTTCAGTAACTGGATGCTTCTGCAATTCCAGGGCTACGTTTAATTGAATTTACCAACTGCGTTTTACAAAATGGTCATGGAGGGCCAAAAGAGATTCTCTTCCACCCTGTGTAGCTCTGCCAGCATAACACTGATTGCTGCCTCGTTAGGTACTGCCAAATATGATGATGGGAAGAAGCCCTCTCACTCCATGTGAAAGAAAGGAACCAAAACACAGGTGAATTATCCTGAAGTAGTATTAAGGAGGAAAAAAACCACTTCCTCCTCTTTTCAGAGTGTTTCTAGTTTTTTGTCTTTTTATTATAGCACAGTTTGTTTTAAATATCAGAAAATGTCATTCCCAGGGTGAGGTGAAACTGAAATCCTGAAAAGTTCCTCTGATCTTCGCCCATCAGTGAAAGCGGTTTGAAATGTCTGCTTGTGCTAAATGTTTTGTTTGGGTAACTTCCACTAGGGATTAAGTCTTAATGCTTTATTTCCATTAGAATGTCCTTTGAACAGGATTTTATAAAAGCTTAAATGAAATGAGAAAACACTTTAGGTCAGAACTCATTCATAGCAATGTTTCTTCAAGAGTTTATTAGCCTGGAATTGAGTGAACTGTATTGTATCAGCTGAAAATCGGTAAATAAAAGTCTGGGGAATTCTCATTTTTGTCAGCTCAGTGACCCTTTCACAGCAACTGCAGCGAGGGAGCTCGGTAAGCAAGAATGCAAAGACGGTCCGAAAAGGGCGCGGGTTGCTTGCTGGTACAGATACAGCCGGGCGTACGTGGTGCCTCAGAAAACAGGCGGCTGAATAGAAATGCAGCAGATTTTACAGTCTATGGGCCAAGTTTTGTTCGCAGTCAGACAGGCCCGTATCCAGGCCACGTCTGTAATTTCACTGAATTTAAAAACACAACTAAACTTTAAGCTAGATCAACAAAAGCACTGTCTGGGGCTCTGAGTCCAGCAGAGAGAATCAAAAGGCATTTAAAAGTGTTTGAAAACAAAATTCTCCTCCTTTAGCACTTCACTGAATGGATTAACAAATAAATTAACAAAAATTAAATGAAACTGCCACTAGGCAAGTGTGAGAGAAGGTCACTCCCCCTATCCCACATACTTTAAGTCTTAATCCAATCCCTACCTACTAGGGATTGGGATAAACACTGGCATATGAAGTGCACCACCCTCTTCAAACTTTTGAGAGTCTTACTTGTTACGCCTTCTCTGGTATCCCTTTTCCTTTCTGCGGTGGGCTGTAGAGAAGTGAAGCGCACAAGTGTTCCCATGGCCACAGCAGGCTGCGCAAAGCCCCTTATACAGAGCGTGTCCCTGCAGGATGCTTCAGCTGGTGTTCAGCATACAAAGAGGCAGAGAACCAAAGCAGTAATCCCTAAAAGGGGCAATATTGTCAGGAGTACATATGTTGCTGGAGTACACGTGCTTTCTGATAGCAATGAAGAGGTTAATCCTGACAGCATATGACTCCATGGTTACAGCCCTGAAAATTTGTCCTACTATAAAACCGTCTCTATATTTCTTCTAACACTGTAATCTTTAGCGGAAAAAAAGTTACTCCCCTGATCTGCAGTAAATTACAGCTCCAGGCAAAAACTTCACGAGAAGAGAAATGTTTCTGACCATCTACTTTTATCTATATACAAGATACCATCTTTCTGTTGCAGAAAGTCTCCGGCACATTCAGTTACAATTTCATCCAAGGTTAACTCGCACCCTCCGACCCCCCCACCCCAAACCCTGGACTTGCTCTGGAGCTGCAGTGTTGCTCTGGAACATGCTGGTGATTTTCCACTGTCTGCGCCACACACAGTCCCTGATGTTTCTCAGGTGTCTTGGCTATGTGGCTCAGGATTTTCTAACCAGGCAATCCATTCCTTCATGATGCTTAGAACTCTGCCCTCTTCAGAGTAAGTTGCAGGTTCTCACTTCTAAAATTAAGTCCTTTTTGTTCAATTTGTCCCAAGAAAATAAGTTATTAATAAGTTAATAAAATATCTTCCCCTTCCTCACTAGTAGTCCTTTTTGTAGACATTCTTCCATATTAATCTGAAGACTCAGAAATCACTGCTCTTTGCTTTTGGTTACATGTAGGGGGCAAAAGGCAAATATTTTATAGGACATTTTGAAACCAGCGAAGCCTGTGAAGGCAGCTCAGTTTTACAGTGCTGTCAGAAAGGCAAGACTAAATACTGCGTAAGAAACTTGGGACTGTCCTCTCTGATGGCTGGGGGAAATGTCATTAAGCAAAGACCCTCGCCATACAGCCCCTTCCTTCCCATGCTTGCCTTTCTCTTCCCCTACCTGCCTTTAGCAGCCTCCAGAAATCCAACCTGGTCTTAAAAAAGTGAACCAAACCCACCCCATTTCAGCTCTTCCTTTTCCTATCCCATTCTGACACCAACATCTCTTTCCAGTCCTGGTTCCCTCTCTCATTCAGCACGGCTTCTCTGCTCAGCCATGAAACATTCATGAAACAACTAGCCATATCCTTTCTTGACATCTTTCTGATGATAGGCAAAGGTGGAAGAAATTAACTTAAACTGAGTGTCAGGTCCCCAACCTGAATACTGTCCTAACAGCATGATTCTCAGGGACGTAGGTGCCCTTGGTTGTTATTGCCTTCTAACCTGTGCTGTTTACAGTCATTCCAGGTGCCTGCAAAAGGGCTGCCAGCAGCTCCTGAGGGAGGCTGCCTGTGCGGTGCACTCATGCCACCAGCTAAACACTGCAGGGAGACAGACTGACTTGGATTTCCTAGGAATTCCTCTACACTCCACAAAGCAACATGTTGCATCTCCTTTGGAAAAGGGCAAGATGTGTCCATAAAGCTGACTTACAGTCTCAAATCAATTCCATGTCCTGTTTTACTTCGTCTTCATATTTGACCTTCACAATCAGGTTCAGAAGGAGACTTTTAGCTGCAGCTCCCATGCAGGGAAGGTGTTTTTGCCAGGAGAACTTACAAGTCCTATTGGAGTCAGTTTGGCGGGGGTTTTTCCTTGTCCTTGCAGAGGTCTTGTATCCTCCAATCCCTTTTTCCCCCATCATCCCCAAAGTTGCCTTAAACTTCAGCAGTGTGTTTGAACAACCAGGTGTGGCTTCTCTAACCCTCTCGTAAAGCCTCAGGAGCTAGCGAGGAAGATACCTGACCAGCATACTCATGTTTTGCCAGGATTTAACAGAGGGACTTGCAGAACTTGAGCTTATCAGGAGATACACACAGTCAAAAACATTTTAACTGTTCGGAGTTCAGAGCCACAGTCTTAAGGCATAGTTTATTTGTTTATTGAACAGCATTATGATGTCCTGGGAAACTTTTTAAGTTGCTTATATCCTATGAAGTGACATCACTGAAATGAAACAGCGGGTCACAGTGTCACAGCTGGAAACCTTGAATCCATCATAACAAGATCTCCAAGTTTCCAATTCAAAAGCTCTGGAGTGCTGAAGTATTTTTCCTCCTAAGGGTATTTAGCTCAGGATTCTGGTTTCCATGGTTCATTGTGAATAGGATTTGGTACTAAGCTATGGATAGGGTTTCTTCTGGTAACTTTGGCTGTGAGAGCACTGTGTGTGGAAAAGCAGTGTCAGAAGCCATGGTACGGTACCATCCAGCACCAAAGGCAGGGTGTTGCCATGCCACGGGGTCTTTACAAGCTTGAGAAGTGTATAAAACACAGGTAAACCATCCAAATTTGATGACAGATAAGCACAGGCATAGATGAGGGAGTAGACGTATAACACAGACATTAATTGCACATGGCAGAGCAGACGTTACAGACTTAGGAGCAAATGAGAGATCCAGAGGGAAGATCTGTGTTAAAAAGACATTCATCGAGGTAGAGTATGCAGCCATGCAGGTGAATCCATGGAAGAGGTCCCTCATACAGAAACAGCATATGTTCAGCTTTTTCCTGTTTGACTAATGGAATTCAATGCTCTTGCATCTCTATAAGGTTATGGATGACAAAAGTGGTAGAAGAATAACGCTGAACTTATTTGGATAGAGCTAGGGAGTTCAAGCCTTCAGATTTTTCAGAAAGTGGGTAAACTTGGACAGAGATGCACACAGTTTCTGCAAATGCTTCTGGATAAAGTAATTTGCAGGGAAGGAAGTTCAGCTTGTCTATCATCAGTTGTCTAGATATTCTCTACTCTACTGAGACTGCTAATGGGGACAATATTTCTATTAATAAATAGACTTACCACAAAACTAGCATGGGGTGAATCCAAATCGAGCAAGAGTTTTATGGCCAGTCCTTGAAGGTGCAAAATTCCAGGTTTCCTCACCAACCACAGAATGTTTCAGGTTTCCCCCCCCAAGCCCTTTTACTGACTACAGTTCACTTCTGAGATTAATTTTTTTTTGAAATTTCCTTAAGATGCATCTGTAGAGAGGAAAAAGTAACTAGCTTTAAAAAAAACCAAACAAAAACCCCCCAAAAATCCGAAACTCGACAACAACAAAAACCCAAACAACATTTAGAAAAAGTTTCCAAAGATAAACAGAATTTCCTGCATGGCTTAATGGCCCAGATCGGATTAATCAGCCCAACCAGAAAAATCATTAAACATTTTTAAACCACAAAAACTGCCTGAGAAATTTCAGCATGATCTGGAGAAAGAAAAGTAATGAGTATTCTTCCCTCACATATAAAATACAAAGGATTATTTCTTAACAATAAAAGCCATGAGAATAATTATAATAGTGCCAGCTCTAGCTGTCTGGAGAAGGAATAACCTCAACATCTCAAGTGAGTCTGATAGAATCAATGATCCATTTGCTGTAGTCACTTGTTATTTGTTTTGCCTTATGTGTTACGTTCCAGTAAAAAAAAAAGAGGGGGGAGATGGAGGGAGGTGAAGGCACCCTTCGAAGAAGTAAAAGAAGCATGAAGCAGCTAGGTGACTCACATGAAGTCACTCAAGACATTTTGGACAGAAGGAAGGAATGAAGTCAGCTCTGTTTTCAGCGTTAGTGAACGAGACAGAAAGTAGCTTTCTCTCTCCTGTCATCTGTCTCTGTCTGAAACACTAGCACCAGGACACACTATGGACCAGCATAAAGAATTTTGCCTGTAGAAAATAGTTAAACACTCAACTTCTCAATACATCAGGGTAAAATTAATACAAAAAGATAATTTTACTTCCTGAAAAATGGGGAAGATCTCTCTATCTTTTAGTGCAGTACAGCACTGGGGCAGGGAGGAGGGGGAACCCACACAAAAAAAAAGGAAAAAAAAAAGACAAATCCTCCCCTGCATAATCCTGAAAGAAATTTTCTTCAAGAACTGCGCAGCATTCTGCACCTCTAAAAGCTATCAAGAGAATGCAAAACAAGATCTCTTCCCAGCATTTCACGCTCTTTGATATAACGCATTTAAAGAGAAACAAAATGTATGGGACACTGATGAGCCTCTGAACAATCCCTCTTTTCATCAGGATCCAAACTGGGTTTCAAAAGCTGCTTGGGACATGTCTAGCTATTTCTGTTCCACAGCAATACAGTCATGGAAAGTTTTCCATGTACCACAGCAAGGCCACAGAGCAAACAGTTTATCACCGGAGTGTCTGAGCTTGCACGATAAAAAACAAACAGGCAGTCATATACGACAAAACCTTGAAAGCAGAATTTTGGACTCTAGTTACCTGGTCAGGGGCTCTTTTGAATGGGTTGTGTGGGCTGATAGATTTCTTGTTTAGAGAACAAGAACAAGTCTACTTTGTCTGGACTCTAATCTGGGGTTTATAGAGGATTGTTATCAGTATTTTTTCCCTGGAATTCAGTTTCTCTGCACAGATTTAAAAGAATAAGTCTTTTTCTATTCCTTTGAGGCAATAGCGTGTTATGTAGCTGCTCCTGTATACTTTTTGCCCATATTTGGGGTGAACGGCAACTGGTTTGCTTTTTGCTTATGCTTTGGTTTCCTTTGGCTCTCTGGCAAGAAGAGCGTTCAGAATACCTACAGCAGGGCTCCCTCAATAGCACCGAACTCACATTGAGGCTCTACAGTATTTTTCCCTTTCCTGCTCTGCTGTGCAAAGATTTTAGTGGGGAGCCATTAGACACATGCCCTGTATCTCTGGGAAGTGGCAGAAGGGAGCTCAGAACAGTTCACAGGCAGAAGGTGATGGGACTTCCTGTGGTTCAGAGATGTTGCCTGGTGGGTCTGGCAGGCAGCTGTGTTCAAGAGCAAGTAACTAAATTCAAGCTCAGTAGTTCTTGCTGTGCTGTATCTCACAGCTGAGGACCAGCAAAGCTCACAGCTGCCCACTGGTATGCTTTTGCTGGTAAGATACCACAGCACCAATGTGGGAACAACAACATTGCTTAAGAGCTATGGCTTGGCTGCTGCCAAGATGTAATGATTTAAAAACATGAACAATGGTGAGAATCAGGACATGGGATTTCTCTATTTTTTATACAAATCCAGAGGAAATCACAGAAAGCAAGGATGACTTGCCCCACTTTGTTATCCGTCTTAAAGACGTGCAGAGTCAAGAGGACTAGTGGCCTCTCGTTTTCATGCATCTCATTAAAGTCTTTCCATGTCTTCCCCTTGTTCTGTTTTCTACTGATGTCACTGAAGTGTCCACTTGACTGTTCTGTGATCACGTTATCACAAACGTAAGCCTTCTCCAGAAGATCAGATGTGCCGAACCAGCCCGAGGATGCTGAGCTGAATGGAAAGTACGCGCTGATCAAATATTTACTATTGCTGCTGGGGAGGGAGCTGAGAGGTGGTGTTTCCATGACATTTTGTTCCTGTAAAGCTAAAACAGTTCTATAACCTCTGAATGTCCCTTGAAACTGTTAATCTCACACCAGAAGCAAATTGAGAGATTTAGAAAGGATGAGATTATTTATTCTTAGTCCACAGTACGAGACATAAATAAGACTTATTAGTGAATGTCATTATGAATCCTCATGATGACTATGAGAAATAACTGATCGTAATAAAAGAATTTACAGTTTAAGAGCAGGGTGACATAGAGACTGCATGAAAAGTTATCTTGCTCTGTCCTGCTGTAATAGGCACATGTGCTTAGCTGAAAACTATGAGTATTTTAAAAGCATAAGCATATTCCAGAAATTAGCTAAGAATAGTGGTCTACAATTACTAGGCATTTCCATATCATCCATTAGCCAAAGCTTCTAGAACACTCTATAAGAATCAGTGAATTAAAATATTTTACCAATTCTACCCTGCATCGGGGCATTTCTCATCATCCCTTTTGAAAATTGTGTCCTGAGGTACAGGCTGCTTGGACTTGCACAGAAAGCAAGCAGGAACAAGAGATGTAAAATGTATGCCATGGTCAAGGAGGTACCAGCGTAACGACTAAATTACAGATTCAATGTTCAGCACAAGAGATGGAAAGAGCTCCAGCAGTTGATTTTTCTGGCAGAACAGAAGTCCAATTTGTCTCTGTTAAAAATGCAAGAATCACCTTCTTGTGAAGCAGCTGCCTTCACCCTCTTTTCTCTTCCTTTGCAACCCTGTTGGGATGCAGTAAACATGTACGTACACCTTATTTATCAGGCATCAAAAAATACCTCAATTCTATCTATTTTTTCTCCAGGGGAAAACTGCAAGACTGATACCTATCCTACATTTATGAATATTTTGTCTAATATAGTTTGAGAGTGTGCCAAATAGTTTAAAAGATTAATAAGAGCCATCTTGGAGGAGAATGCAGTAAATGGTATTTGGTAAATGGTCTTGCGTAAACCCGTAACAGCGTGATTCTACTAAGGGAGGAGACCTATTACGGAAGAGGAATAAAGGCCAAAAACCCCCCAAATAAAAATGACCAAAAAAACCAACCCACCCATCCAAAAAAAAAAAAAGTTTTTCAAAAGAAAAAAAACCCACAAGACAATAAAAATGAATATATATAAAAAAAAGTCTGTTCACCACTGAGCCTAAGATGTTGCACCTGCAGCCTCTGGAAACTACAGCTTGGTTTAAACAATGCTTACTTTTGTGACAGATGAAGATTTCACTTATCCTTTTATACCTTATTTTATACACAACCTGCTTTTCATTATCACAAGTATCAGATAATTTTTACAATACGGAAAAGAAAGTCAGGATGGTTGAGGTGACTTTATACAGCCCTTTCGAGGCTACACCCCTGTGCCTCCATGCCTCCGCAGAGACGCATGATTTGTCAGAGTGGGCAAAGTACTTTTAAAATTGCTGCCAATGTAATGTGAGTCCTACACTGTGATTTCCTTGAGTCTACATCCCTCACAAAATTGGGAATGACATAAAATTGCAGAATAGGAGAAAGCAACAAGAAAACAACAAGAGGAAGATTTTAATTTTAATTGCAGATGCTGCCTATTTCTCACAGCAGCCCAGCCCACCTCCTAGCGAACATCACAGGATTTTAGAAGAGCTTGGAGGAGTCCATGCACCCCTCACTAGAGCAACATCACATTCTAGTAAAAGTAAAAAAAAATAATAATAAAAAAAAATTAAATTATACTTTGAAGGATTTTTATTCAACATTTTCCAAACAAGTCTACACATTTGTCCAAGCTCATGCATATAATATTTAGTTGTTTTCACTAACATCTGATTTAAATGTGACCATTACCTTCTGGAGGCTGCTTTAGAATGCAGACTAGAAAATCCCTTCTTTCTGACATTTTGTTGTTGTTTAAAGACTCTTCCCTTTGGGAATTTGCTGTGGTCAGAAGTCTTCATCACAAATTCACTGTACTACTTCTGCTGTAAAAACAAGAAGTCAGAGCCTTCTCCGTTTCCTTTTCAAGAACCATGCTTTATGATGTTTTAATTAATATCCTCTTGGCTTGAGAATTTAAGAAGTAATTTGAACATGCTTTCACTGCTTTTTTACCACAACTTCAAAGCCTCTGGTCAATGGTAGAGGAGCCTGAGTGCACAGTACGTATGCCTGGGTGGGTTCATTCCTGGATGCATCATGCAGCAGCCTCTTTTTCTTCCTTGAGATGGTCCCATAACATATAGATATTTAAAATTTAACAAGCATGACAAGACCAGAGACTGCACTTATCCTCATCATAAGATCCTGGGGCCTCCAAGTAAAACAAAGGCAACTCGAGCTGTGCCATGAAATAGAAGCCAATTGTTTCAAAACCAGTGCTGACACAGCTTTGATACTAGATGATCTTTCGAGGTCCCTTCCAACCTCTACGATTCTGTGATTCTGTGTGATTCTGTGATACCATCCCGGGATGATTTATAGCAAAACTTACAGTGGTAACAAGCTTGTAAGAAGACCCAGCATAGGCAAAGCTCAAGAACAGATAAGAGTGACAAGCGAGTGTTTCACATGAGAGTGAGAAACAAAAAAACAATGAATACAACTGCACAGTCTAATAGCAGAATTACTGAAGGCCTAGAGGAAGCCTGTCACTTCTTTAGTCTCCCAAGAATCAGAAGTATTTGGCAGATACTTGAGACAGGAAACAAATAATTTTATTTGAGGCCTCAAACATTATTTATAAAAATGTCAACTCATAGTAATCTTCCATGAAAACTTCATACTATCACAACTGTAAAATGTGTATTTTAAGACATGACTTTAGAACATCAGAGTTGCTTGGATCATCTACATCTCTGTCTCTCATATACATATATATGCATGTGTGTGTTGGTATATATGCATCTATAAAGCAATTTGTTTGCCTTTAAAATGTATTTCTCATAAGTCAAAACACTCTCCTGATTGCACTATATTTGTTGGTTTAAACATTGATCTCTAGGGCACTGCTAAACAGTGTTTTTGTGGGTTTGGGAAAGCTGCAAATATTTGCACTTTAAAAACCCCATGTTGCAGAAAAGCAGTGTTTCAGCAATCGAGAACATGGACCGTTCTCTGAGCGTGATTCACCGTAGCTAAGCCCCCAAAGACGCAGAGCTAGTGGATGATCGCCAGTAGTAGCGTATACTGGAAAGGTTAAAAACAAGCCCTGAAAACACAAATAGGTGCTGTTTGTTTGAAACAAGTTGTGCACAAATACCACTCACGGATGGCAGCTGGCGTTGCGCCGTAGTCCAGACATAGACTGAGTTTCCTCCTGGCAAACAGGAACACTCCCATTAAATGTTCTCAGCCAAAATAACAAAAAACAAATTGGTGCCTGGTATAAAAAGTGGGGTGTCCTTGGCTAAGTTTAATCTCTTCTGTTGACCACATCCTGAGAGTGCCCTGCCCTGTTTGCCCCAGCTAGCTGTGGAGGGGGACAGCAGCCCCCCCGGGGAAGGGATGTGCAGCCAGCTGGAGGACAAAGCTTCTCCGTTAACATTTGCCACCTTTGTCAGTCACTGACAAGGGAGGGATTTTTGTCGGCAGATTTTCAGACCATATCAGGGCTGGCTAGTCAAATGCCTCAGCATTAGAATGACTCCCAGCTACTACCTCCTTTTGGCCCAGACTCAGTGCAACCTCAGCAATAGCATTTGACATAGAGCAGTGCAAGAACACAGCACCTGAAGCTTCTTACCGTAAGCCGTATACCAAGAAATGCACCACGGACATTTAGCAGCCATATAAGGAACAACCCTGGCACTGACCTGCTGTTCTCATTTAAGTCTCCCTCACCTCGCACTGCAGCAGCACAGCTTCTGCCTGTACACACTCCCACGGATTGCTGGGTTGCGCAACCCTGTGTCTGAAAGCAGGAGTAGATGAACCCAGTAACTCAATGACCAATTCTACAACCTGCAACAAAACAAAACTACAAAACAGAACAAGCTCCCATGTCTGTGCTTAGTTCTCAGCTCTAGTGTGTTTTTGCCAGACACCCCTAAAGACAGAAAGTTGATGGCAAGGGTTATCTTCTCTGCAGCCCTCAAGTGGAGCAACTCCATTGCATGCTCCCAGAAGCACCTGTAGCACAAGTACTCCTGCATCCCCAGACCCCCCCATCGTAGCAGAACAGCTCCAAATTGAGACCAGCTCGGGCTGAAGCTGCCTTTGTGCAACTCCTCCTGTTCCAACTTGCCCAGACAAACAGGCCCTGAAGAGCTTGTTCCTCTGCTCAGTTTTTATACAAGGGAAGAGGTAGTTCTGCAAAACAGACTCAACCAGGATGAATTCTATCTAGCCTGCACAACATCTGTAGGAAAGCATGGGTTATAGATATCACTGGTACTTCCATGGAAATACTGCTATTTTTTATTCCTCAAGGTCTGGACAGGGAGCGAGGGACTACCACGGCAAAGGGCAGCAGACGTTCCTGCCATATTTGTGAGGACTCCGACATCTGTTTTTTCTGAAAGGGGAAAAGTCCCTGTGATCTCTGGCATCTCGTGTACAATCCCTCCTGGAAACGACCAAACCAGCAATGACAGCACGTCTATAAGTAGCTGTAGCCCAGGGGTGATGGTCAGTAGAGGACAATAGCAGTAATTCTATCTGCTGGAAACAGAGGCTATTCAGGCTCTTTCTGTTGGCACTGACATTGTGTAACACCCAGGGAAAATGAAGTTGTCCTCCTCAGGAACACTTCACAATGAGATGAACCTCTGTGCTGCTCTCAGGGTGAGTATTGCTGAGAAGGACACGATCGAATGAATATGGGCCACAAACTAAAGAATATAAAAGAATGCTGCTGTCTATATCAGAGGAAAGGCATATTTTCAACTCCTTTTACATTTTTAAACAAGCAGCCAAGGGGTCTTTATCTCCCATATGAGAGGCAGACAAGGAAGAACTTGTTTATTTAAACTACAGAATTTTATAGATGGTCTGAAGTTGGGGCAAGCTTTTTAACCAGCTGAAGCTTGAGCTACTTCAGGGCTGGGAAAATACTTTATCTTCCGTGTTTGATCTGGATGGCTGTATAAAAGGACAGGAAGGTCTGATTTTGCAATGCATGCAGGCAATCTTGTTTGTGAGTGTCCCAGCACCATGAAACAATTTTAATCCCCCAAGTTATACTTCCCATTGACCAGTCTCCACACTTATTTATTTATAAACCTAGTTGTCCATTTTCTCTCCAAAGTCAGATTTTGTCAGATTATTGTAAAACTACTCTACACTCTTGTGTGCCCCAGAAGACGCTCTTGTTGCTTCCAGTCTATCTCACCTGGCCATGTGCATGGTTTATCCTGTTCTAGCTCTGGCAAAGACACAGGGTGCATGTGAGCTAACGTATATCTTGTCTTCTCAAGTGTCTGCTCCTATGACCTGAGGTCCTTCGTGTGTTTGTATTGCATGATTTTCTTTAAGGCCTCCTTGACTTCTCAGTCTTGACAGCCTTGCACACGGTTCCAGTGCATAACATTGTCAATCAAGAAAGTCATCAAGTAAAAGAAAACCTCACTTATCCATTTCCAGCAGAAAGCAGAGCAGCACATGGCTTGCTTTCATACTAACTACAGTCAATGCCTGATAATGCTGGATATTTTAAGCAATTCTAGAGGAATTTACCATGTCTTTCTTTGGATTTATCAGTAAACATTAAAAACAAATGCAGTAGGCCTGTACACAGGTAAAGTGATTTCTTTTTAATCTCCATTCCTGTTTTCATCTTTATGTCCTCTTATTTTCTGTGTCCTGCAACAACAACAAAAAAAAAACAACAAACAACCAAAAAAAAACCCCAACCAAAACCTGTAAGGCTTTGACATTGCCGAAACTTGAGACATATGAATAATTCAGACACCATTATCAGTTCCTTAAATTTTATCTACTGAAAGTAAATGTGACAGTCTTCTCTCCTGCGTGTTAGCTGTGGCAGAGATTTGATGAGCCATGTGCACTTGAGACAATACAGCTATATGAAGTGAAAAGAAAACCTGAGAGGGAAAAGTTCCTCACAGCCTTTTTTTGCAGGTTCCTTTGTGCATTTGCATTCCCTTCAAAAAATGTAAAGTCCTGTCAGTGCAGCAGGGAGAGGAGGCTCTTGGGAAAGCCTTCACTGTCCCCCCTCCAGGTCCCAAACCTTTCAAAACAGATAAACCTGAGATTGCAAAGAGAGCTCTCCCCAGTGCTGCATTTGAAGACAGGGAGGTGTTAAGAAGAGTTCCCAGAGAGCTGCTGGGAAGGGTCTCCTGTTGAAGGAAATGGATGGCCATGGACTTGGTGAAACTTAAAGAAGACTTACAACTGCTGGAACTACCAGAAAAGTTTGGTGCAGAAAATGATGCTCTGAATTTATACAAAGGAATACAAAACACCAACAAAATATTTAGGAAGCTGGTATACCTACTGATACCATTATTCTTTTGATTATCTTTACTTTTGGCAGCACCTCCAGTCTCTGCCCTCTGATACTAAACCTGGGTGTGGTGGGGTGGTTTAAACTCCCTCCACAAGTGATGTTTATGGTTTTCAGACTAGTCACTTCATCTACCCAGCCCACACAAGTTTCAAAACAGATTGCAACTTACCCTAAAACTTTCCCCAAAATCCCGCTTCCATTCATCCAGGAAAAAACTGACATCCACAGTTTTTTAAATCAGTGCTCCTTCTCTGTCCACATCATGAAGTCACAACTTATGATTCAATCTGTATTTAAGCATTTATTCACAACAACTTTTAAGAAAACCTAGCGTTGATCAGAGACACCAGATTGATTTGCCTTGGACACAGGTGGCCTCTGCAGAATCAGAGGCACCACAGGGCTGTCTGCTATTGTGGGGTGTCCTCAGGAGATAGAAGTATCAAGCACTGAATCATGCTATTGGAAGCTTTGTAGACCTGACAGTACAGAAAGGAATGCTCAAGCTTTTTCCCACCTTATCACCATGTCTTTAAGATTTTGTAAGAATGCACCTCTTCCTATCATGTGTTAAATACCATTAAAAACTGGTAATAATTTTCTCAGCTTACTTTTTCCACCTGGTTTTGTTTTGAAAATGCAGCTAGGTTCTTTTCGTAGCTCAATACAACAAAATGCACACAATCCTTTGGTAATGGTTGCCTGTGCCCCGGTACACAAAAGTAAGTGTCCACAGGGACTGAAGAGGCTTTCTCCCTGCCTCTCCTTCCTCTTACTTCCACATTTACAAAATAGTTTTGACTTTTCTTTTAATTACTGTTTACCGTCCTGTGGTTGGATGGTGCCATTTCCAAAGCTCTAAGCTGACTTGGCTTATTACCAACATTCCTAATGCTGCTGCTGCATTGGGAAAAAAAGATTCCCTATAAACCACCTACACGCACAAAAATTCCCTTTGGAGAAGAGACAAAGCACCGAGCCGGGAAAGGATAAAGGTCAAATCCATAGCACATAATTGCTTGGCAAAACCATTTGAGGTTTTGTGGTGTAAAAGTGACATGGCTTTTTTATTGTACAATGGTGCACTGTTGCTGTCATAGCTTTAGAGATTGTCCCACTTCTTGACCCAGCACTGACAAATGACCCTATAAGCGACTTGTAGAGGAATAAGCCAGTTCAGTGATAACTTTGTCAGTAGTGGATGAAAACTATTTGAGCAATCTGAGACACACAGTGTCCCAACCACAAGACTGCCACCAAATGTAATTTCTTGTCACCCTGTGACTCACTTAAGAGGCAGCTATGGAAACCATGGAGTTCTCTTATTCCCCTTCTTCCTCTTGAATCTCGAATCCATTTACAGGGAACTCAAGATGACAGAGGAGCTAATGTTGAGTGGTTTATAGCATCAGACTACTTAGGAAATATAAACTTCCTTAGTTCAAAGTCTTTATGATAAAAGTTTTAACTTGAACCTCATTAAAGCTAGAGTTGCTCCATGGGTAAAAGAGACTGAGCACACCAGTCCTTTCAAGCTTGCTGTATGCGGGATTTGCAATGTTAATGTCCAGTTTTCAAAATGTGCTTGTTTTTCTGGAAAGCAAAGAAGA
Organism: Psophia crepitans; assembly: GCA_013399095.1. Classification (NCBI taxonomy): domain Eukaryota; kingdom Metazoa; phylum Chordata; class Aves; order Gruiformes; family Psophiidae; genus Psophia; species Psophia crepitans. Next base: position 630,796 of record VWZZ01005916.1, on the reverse strand, counting down.
GGAACAGGTTTGGGTTTTATTCTGAAATGAAGCTGTCAGTATTTCAACAGAGGAAAAAGCCCCTGTAGAAATGTGGGGGTGTGTACAGTATCGGGAAATAATATTCAGGGAATTAAATTCTCAGGGGTGGACCTGCTGCTAAATGCTAAGCCATCTCATGCTGAGGGACACTGCTCTTACCAAAAGCTTGTACATGAAGAAGTAACTTGCATCACTGTGAGGGAACTTGTTCTGGGAGGTAATGAAATCAGATAAAACTCTCTGCAAACAAGAACAGCTACAAACACTGTCTACGATGAGAAGAGAACAGGGCAGGAAACTCACTGGACTGGGGGCTTTACATGCTCTTTTTCACATCCTGTAAACTGCACTGAAATATGCATGAGAAGGGCAGGTAAGCACCAAGTGGAAGAAATGTTCTTGATATCTGGTCCAGTCAAGAGCTGAGGCCAAAGCCAACACAAGGAGCTAGGCTTAGTCATAAAACCCCTCAGTCTGCCTCAATGGCTTGGGGTTTTTTTCCTCCTTCCTCAGACATGTTGTTACTATGTGCGACAAAGAAAGATTTCATGCAGTTTGCTTAAATCTTAACTGCTTATGATTTCAGGAGAAAACACTAACCACAGGCTTTACATGAATAGTCTGCTGTGATATGCCAATGAATGACACATATCCCCCCTTCTGAAAAGACATCATGGTTACCCCTTCTCAATAGTATGCAGAAAGTCGCAACTACTTGGTTGGTAGGAAGAATTGCTTTATACTCCTATTAAGGGGGAATCAGAAAATTATGGTAATATGGTACACTAAAATATAATATAATGGGCAAAATGAATGAAAAAGAAAATGCGAGACCTGGACCAAGAGCGTTAAAGTCTCTGTGGGAAAAAATGGTTGCAGGCTGTACCCAGTGTATATTGAAAACAATGAAGCCTTCATAGAAGAAAAAATGTGTCTCATCTAAACCTCCTTGGGAAAGAAAAACTAACACTTTTCAAATCTTTTCTCAAAGTCAGGAGATGTTTGAAACAGTGAGAAACATTTGTGCTGCACTATTACCTTTAACACTTTCAAACTGCAGTCAGGACATCTCCTTTTCGGAGTTTATCTGTTCCTGTGCTTGCCAAACATGAAAGTGCCAAATGGAAACAGCCCCTTTTTATGTATTACCTGATTTAGAATTGCTCGAGTGGTCATTCACTTGAGGGTCCTTTTCTCCCCATCCAGATGCAGCTCTGGCGATGCAGACTGCAAAGGCTGCAATGAACACGGGGAACGGGCTCAGCCCAGGACCAGTGCGACTGCCACCCACCTACTCAGCATTTGCTCTCTGACCCCAGGTTTGGAGGCAGGACCAGGGCATGTGCAGCTTTTGTGTTACCAACATTTAATGCTGATGAGCCATATGGAAATTGGAACAACCCACCCAGAGTTCCCGTAATTTACACAACAGTGAGTAGGCGAGTGGATCCACAGGGACCCAAGGGTATAGGTAGCACAAAACAATTTTCTTGCTCTTTCCTTGGGCTGCATCTTTTGTGGAGCATAAAGCTGCCTGGACCTGAAGTAATGCAACTTAAAAACTACCACATTTTGGTGGCTAATCATAGCTATACAAATGCAATTAATGAATGTTATTTAACTGCTGCATTCACCATGAACATATTATATAACCACATTATTGCATACTTGGGCTTTCACTTACGTCTTTGTTGTTTCAATATCGTGACTCAGTGGAGAATAATTCTTAGCTTATTTTCCAGCTTCTTTGTGGTCTCTCTCATTGATGCACGTAGTGTAAGACAAGGAAAGGACAGCAGTGGAACAGCTCAGCCCCTGCCACTGTGCGCAGACCTGAAGGCCAAATCTTCGGTCATTTTTGCATCCAGCATCACTCACTGATGGGAACTGCTGTGCTCACTGTTTGGCCCTGGTCTGGTTCATTGGAGCTGTGCTACCGGCTCTGTGAGCTATCAGGACTGAAGTGATCTAAGTCTTCCTCTCCCAGGCTCTGTACAGGCACCGGCAGCAGCGTTTCTGAAGGAAGAACAATGTGAGTGCAGGGTACGATGCACCCTTCCTCGCACAGGCTTTGACTCAGACTCCCTTACCCGACCAATCTGCTGAGCAGAGTCAAATTCCAAGTCAAATCCCCAAAATTTAGCCTCCTTCCTGGACCGTGATGCTCATCAGCTAGTGTTGCTCCTCCCTCCGTTCCCACCAGCTTTTTGGTTATTTTTTGCAGTGTTCACAGAGGTGGGCTAGGAGGATGAGGGGCAGAGTGCACACAGCTTGGCATGTGCACGGGCTTTACCACCTACAGAAGACGGTCACTTGGATGCTCCAGACGTTGAGAACAGCAGTTGTAAATCATTCCTGGATTTCTGATTTTTGTTTAAAGATTTAATCATACCATTTGACATTTTCTATTGCAAGATTTCCCCAGTGGTGAACTTCTTTAGTCAGGTCAATGCACCATTTAATCCCATGTCTTTAGAGTTATCAGCTGGATCACTGATGGTTCTCCACAATCACATGTTTTTGAGACAATGTGTGTGTGCATGAGATGACTATGAAGCTGTACAGTCCTGGGTCACTGTTGACCAGGGAATACAGACCTCAGCTTCCTAGGTGTGTTCAGAAGAGCTGCCTGTTCTTTTTGGTGTGATTTGTACTCATTTAACATCCTGAATATGGACAAACCTCACAGGAATGTTTTCTAAGCTTCTTTCATGCCAAGACAACATGAAGACTGTAAGAGACCATTTTAAATAACCTTATTTAATGATTGGGGATGGGGTTGGGGTGTTTGAAAAAAATGTTTCAAAACTGAAACATCAGGAAAGCATCTTGGAATCACAGAAGTTTAAATCGATAAGGACCTCAAGTTATCACCTAGAGCTTGTTTGATCCAGATAAGAATAACTGGACCTAGATGTCCCCTGGTACACATCTTAGTGGTTTAAAAAACCTCTGATATCATAGTCTCCAAAATGTGCTATGTAGCTTATTCCTGAACTTAGAAAGTTCTTTCCATTTCTGCAGATGAGTGCTGATATCTCTGCTTTTATGTGCTGCCTGTAGAGGAGATGGAGAGCAACTGATCGCTATCATCTTTGCAACAGCTCTTTTACATGTTTGAAATCTGTTATCAGACAACCTGATGTCTTTCACCCAGACTAAATACATTCCTTCAAGCTTCCTTCACCTTCCACATAGCTCTTACCATCCTTCTTGATGTATTGCCACTTGTGATATCTGTCGCAAAGTATTGTGCCTTTGTCAAAAGATTTTTGAAGGCCACCGGGGATGCACTTCCACATAGACTTATTTTATAAAAATTTGAGACTCTGAAATTTTGGAAGGCTCTGTTCATAGACCAGGAAAATTATTTCCCCTTTAACTGCAGATTTGAGCTTCTTTATAACAATATAGTTACTTCCATTACTTCAGGTTTAAATTACTTTTCTTCCTACCAAGACAGATAGCTATTTGTGCTGATAGGCTCATAAAATATTTCTGTCCAGCAACATGTTAATTCATTTAACTTCCCTTCAATCTTGTTTGAATGGAGTCAAAAGTCGGTGGAGATATATCACAGATTAATGTTTCCATCATTTAAGGTGTCTAAGTTGTACATCAGCATACTGGGTGTTTATGTGATGTTTCTCTGGGATTATGTTATTGAATTATTGCCCGCAGCAGGGGCAATTCCTTGATTCTGCATACCTCTGTCTAACACGCAGCAAAATGGGATTAATAACACAGGCACATTGCAAAGATTTGCTAAAGATTTTGTGCATTTTTTAATCCTTGTTGTTACACAGTATTTGGGCATCTGTCAGTTGGAAATCTTGTGCAAGTGTTTGGCAACACTGTGTTAACCGTCCTCTCATGCAGCAAGAGCTATTGGCATTCTCCGTTGCAGACTTTGTTTGTTTAACGTAGTGATCAAAAGGCACGTTGTATTGCCACCAAACCCTGAGTCACCCTCCCCAAGGAACAATCACCCTTTCTTTCCATTTGGGTGGAGATAGTATATTTCTTGCTAAGGGAGTGGTGATCTCAGTTCAAAAGTTCTTGATAATATTTAGTAAGCTGAAGTGGGCTATTTCATACTGAGGAGACAGAGAAAAAGTGGCTTATTGCATACATGCCCGTAAGCTTTTGTCATTGCTCTACTAAGATCACAGCAGAAGTTTAGTGTCTCTTTTTTCCCTAGTGCAGAGTTACAGAGGGAGAGGGAAGGTGCGTCAGCATAGGTGGTGCTGTGAACTTTGCAAAAACATCTGGCAGATCCTGGCTGTAGCAAGGGAATAGAAACATCTCTCGGTCTTTTCCAGACACACTGCCTGTGCACTGCCTCCCTTTCTAATGGGGACATTCTTCTGTGGAACCACTGGTTTTCACTTAGCCAGGAAGATGCAGCCACGTCAGGGTACAGCAACAGACACCTCCATGGTGACTGACTGCCTCCCGTGGGCAGCAGCACATCACAGCAGAGGGCAACAGTGGGAGGCGGAAGGTGATGAAGCTGCCTGTCATGAGCTAGGGGATGGGATCTGAGCATGCGGAGGACTGCTTTGTCATGCCCTAGAGAAGGTCAAGCAGAAGACTTTGCAGCTGGATGCCACTTCCTTATGCCCCAAGATAAAAAGCAGGAGGGAGGGAGGAAGGAAGGGGAGGGAGGGCAGGGTTCAGAACCAGGGTTGTGGCGAAACCCACTGCTGGTGAGCTCTCCAGTTCTCTCCCGTTAGCTGCTAAAGCCCTCCCAGCAGCCTGGTGAGGGAGAGGAGAAGAGAAGAGCAGCTGAAGGGAAGCGCAGGGGACATAGAGTGGCATATTAGAAATTTGCTGGAATTGGTCAGTTGGGCTGGAAAGTGACGGGGCCCTAGAGAGTTACTCATAATACAAAGTTTCGAAATACGTACAACTCACGCTCAAAACATGGCTTGTGTCTGAGGAGGGTGGGGAATGTTTTCCCCAGCCCCTGCTTGCAAGACTAATAGGAAAATAGAGGGGGGGGCTGGAAATTGCTGTCACTACAGTAAACTGTTTAATGAAAGATAATTGTGCTGAAGTTTGCTCAGGTAATGCTTATTCTTGCTGCCTGCTTCCTAGAGACTGTCCGGGACAGGCACCTGATAGCACGGCTGGGTCCTAGCGGGGCGCAGAAGGGGCACAGGAGTGTGCCTGGAAGCTCGAGCCTGGGCTCCGTGAGGCCTGCGGGGATTTTATGTAGGCTTGGTTGTGAATCAGGAAAAGTGATGCTGAGTGCCTAGGTATTTTTTAAAAGACTGTCTGCAGTCAGAAAGATGATTACATTATTTTAGCTGCATGGATACAATAGCAGGTAGCTGATAGCTGCCTTTAGCAGGGTACTTTTTCTTATGTGAATTTTTTGCTCATTGCCCAAATGTACAAGAGTACGAATCTCCTTATACATGGTCACATTGCTATATTCTCTTTGTCAAAAAAATCATTATTTAGATCAATGGCAGTAAATGCTTCTGATCCATGGTATCAAATTTCTTTTAAAGAATTATTGGATCTTATGGCTCATTCAAATTTCTGCTTATGCTAAACCAAAACTGGGTACCGATGCCAGTGCTTTACCACCACCGACCTGGAGTGATCCTCTCAAAGGCCTTTCTGAAAAGGCACCTCTTGAGTGCCACCAGTCATTAAACTGTGACAATCCTTGCGTGATTGTGGTGAGACTGGCAGCGACCAGGTACCTGGGCTTCTCGTAGCTGCAGGAGACGAGTGACAGAACCATGTTTGAGCCTGGTGGGAGGAAAGCTTCGTCCCAGTCGGCCTGAAGATCTCAGCCGTGTATCAAGTCACTCTGACCTGCTACAGCTACATCTCCATAAATACGATCTACAAAAGGAAATACTTGCTCTAGCTAATGCTGCAGGAAATTGCAGCTCAATTCATTTATCATACTCATCAGTATAATATACCACTCAGTGCACACACTATTCCTTTGATTCTTCACAGCATTGTTCTAAATCACTTAGCGCTCAGGACGTGTTCCTGCAGACGGCAAGAACCAGCAAGTTCAGGCTAAATCGGAGAGCTGTAATTTACTGTCTCTGCCTGCCAGTTACGCTGACAGCCAGGAGGGAGCCTGCGCTGGGGTGCCGTGTGCTGCAGTGCGCGCAGCGGTGTAACAGGCACCTCCGGGCGATGTCCAGGTTAGAGGTACGCCAGGAGCCAGCCAGTGAAGACTAATCTCATCTGAAGTGGGGATGCAAACTGATGGGTGTTTTCCCCCCCCTTTGTCTCTGCCTCTCCCCCTTCCATTTCCTTCTGTCTTCATCTGAAACCACTGATAAGGTACGTGGTACCTGCCTTGCCTTTTCTGTAGCTGCCACTCTGGGGAGATGGGGTGCAGGAAGAAATCAGAAATTAGTAATTCATACAAGGAGTTTACCTACCTAGTAGAGTGATAATGTTGCTCTTTGCTTTGAAGCTCTTTTGATCCTGCAGATTTGAAAGCACTTCACACCAGGGTGAAATTGGAGTGCTTTACTCCTTTTTCGCTGGGACAACTGGGGCACAGAGATGTACTGGAACACGTTCTAACGTACCTGGTGAGACAAGCACGACCATGGTGAGCTGGCAAAACAATATTTCTATGCACAAGTGCAATTTGGTTTATAAGTCCTCCACACTTTCAAAATTCCAGTGTGCTGCAAATCTAGGTGCAAAACGTGACAGCATTGCAGAATTATCAAAAGGAGATAGCGCTGGAATGAGGACAGCAACTTACTCAAGCAGCTGCGAGGGAATGAGAGGCAGCGTGGGATGGGCGTGATAAACAGGTTAGTTGGTTCTTCTTCCTAAAATCCACCAATATTTCCTTTTCATCACAAAGCACTAACACTCATATACCTGCTAAGGTGGGCAGAGTAGCTGTTTTTCAGGTAGTAAATTCTGATACATCAGCTTACGTTCAGGTTTCCTTGCAATCACAGTGGTTGGAGGCTAACTAACAAATGCAGGCTAATTTCTGAACAGATTTTACACCAGGGACGAGTGCTATATTTCTGGGTCATGGAAGTCATGCAGCGTGCACAGGTCTGACATGAGGAGCCTTGCTCATTGCTCGCCAGGTTTTTGGGAGATTACAGCCTTCCCCCTTGGGAAAGGTGAGCTCAGCGTCTGGGAGGAGAGACAGCTCACCAGAGCAGCAGACCTCAGCAGAGTATCTCACCATCGGTGGCACAAGGCACTGCAGGGAAAGCAATTTCTCTCACCCCTCCGGTGACACCATCCCTGTTTATAGGATATCTTCAGAGCATCTTAGGAGAGACATTTTAGATGTGCAGAGCCTTTCTGGGCCTGCCTTGAGTGCCCAGTCTGCGTCCCCAGCTCCTGCTGTAGTCCCAACTACTGTTACTCTGGTTTAGGGCTTTTCTCCAGACTTGGGGTGTTGTCAGCAACCTGCACCCACTAGAGAAGGCACAAGACTGCTGTTCTTTGCCAGTATAGCTCCTGTCAATCCCTCATGCAGTGTAAGATATATCAGAAAAGACGACGACACTTCTTTGCTATTACTTCGTGTGCGTCAAGAGTTTTGCAGCTGTAGTTACTGTGGTTTTCCCTCCTGCATTCCTAATTGAGACATGAAACAAAATTTTTGCAGAGGAAATCAAGTTTTGCTTTCAATCTTCTTCTCTATCTTGTGGGACTGTTCCCTGGAATACGCAGGCTTTGGTTTCTGTAGAGAAGCTCGGGAAAGTTCCCCCTGTTCTGAGTTAAAGCTGACCTAAAACGTGATGTCATCTCTTATGCACTGAAATGTCTTAAAAACACAGTGTGAATCATTAAGAAGCAAGTTGCTCTGGTCCCAGGATTATGTTTTTAGCTGGAAAAAGCAAGACCCAGTAAACTAAGGCCTCAGAATGACACTTCAAGCTTGATGCATTCTCAGGGTACTTTGAAAGGGGAGAAGAAAAAACTAAATGCATCAGTTGATTATAGTATGAACAGGAGATACAGTGTAGTTTAGAGCTATTGACAAAATAGCAATAGTATCAATAGCAATAGTACCAAGAGTTTATTGTTACAATATATTTTTTCTTACTGAATTTCTTCAACTGAAAAAAAAAGAGTCTTTATTTGATGAGCTTTCATCTGTAAAAATAACCTGACTACTCCTATGCACACTGGAGTGGAAAAGAGAAAGGCAGATATGCTAGTTAAGAAGATGATAAGGGACTTCAGTGTGTTTAGACTAGCAAAATAAGGGCAAAATAATGTAGTGGGAATACACTTACTGTAAGTAAATACACCAGGATATAACAGTAGGAAAGGAAGAGAATACTTAAACTGAAGGACAACCTTAGCTTACTAAAAATACGTAAGAACTGGTCAAGAATAAATCTATAAAAAGGAAATAGGTTTCCACATCCCAGAGGAATGAGAATTTGGAACAGCCTTCTTCAAGGGCCAAAATCCCTCACTAGTTTTAAAAGGAAGCTGGATGTATTTGTGAAAACGATACGTGTGATGCCCATGGAATATGCTTGATGGCACAGGAGATATTCTGTGCGCTGATGTTTTTACTTTCAGCCCTCCCTTTTGGATGCAGCATGAAAAAGAAAAAATCTCAGGAAGTGCTCAGGTCAGACAAACACCTCGGGATGTCTTTGCCATACAGTTACAGGGCAGCACACGTGCACCTCTTGTGCATCTGTCAGTAGGAGTTGAAACATGGCCTTTCTCAAGCTCCGAGTTGTTATCAGTCATACTAAGCAAAACCAAACCTTCAACAAGTGAAATAAGTTACTTGTTTCTCCCCATGCTGTATTTTGTCCCCAAAGGAAAGACGACAGGAATGTACTCCCTTGGTAAGAAGGATAAAAGCGAGCAACTTTATCACTTTGGAAATGACCTTGCTGAGTTCCTCCGAGACAGTATTGTTCTACATCTATCAATTGCAAAGATTAAGTTGTTAATACATGTTTGTAGGAGCATAAGCAATCCTCCCTAGTATGCCCAGGCAGCAACGAGAGCGAGGAAACAAAATACCTAATTTAAAGGGAGCTGGTGAATCCGAAGGGCAGAAGAGTCAATGGGGAATCAGGCCTGCCAAATCTTTGCTACATCAGACTGTTGAGGTAAACTGCCTCTTGTGTTTTTCTGCTGCCAACATGATTTCTCAGGCATCAGCTTCAGTGAAATCATTAGCCTGAACAAGGTATCCCTCTCAGCAGAATTAAGTCACAGTCTCCAAACATTCAGACATCATGACTCAGGCCTCTTAGAAGTGCAAGATTTATCTTTAAAAGGCCCTAGATTCCTTAAGTATGTGTGTGTCTAATCTGATAAAACTTTAAATGCTGTTTTACCAGTCTTTTGTATAAAAGATCAGGACAGATTAGGATATGCCTAATCCTTAGTGTGAAATTCCAACGATGCTGTAGGCAATGGGAGTTCTGCTAGTGACTTCAATAGACCAGATGCCTCTTTCGCTTTCATCTCGGGAACTCTCGCTACTGGTGAATGAAACCCTTGTTTGTGAATTACAGAGGAAAAAATAGTTTTCTTCCTTTGTAATTGAAGAAATTGGTGACCGAAAGGTCAATTTGAAAGAAATTGTTACCCTATACAAAAAATGGAGGGAGGGGGAGAAATGCAGCCATTATTAAAATTAAATTAGCTAAGACGTCATTTCTTAGTTCCTGTAGAAGCAGGATACATTGGGAGTTTATTACAGACAAGCAAACAAGCTATCCAGGAGATGTTTCTTTGATAAACAAGATATTGTGACTCATTTTTTACATGTCTATTTGACTAGCTCACTATGTAATTTGTTGGCCAGTGGTCTGCCTCTCCCATGAAAGCTCTGGTAATTAATGCAAACTCACCAAAAGCCTTAGATCTTTTCTGTGGTGAAGCTTGATGGTAATGTAAACATTCACATCCTAAAACAGAGCTTCTCCACTGCTTCTTCAATGCTGCAGAGAAGACAATAGCAAAGAAACATCTGAATACAGCAGGATCTTGAGAGAAAGATCTCTAGGTTGAAAAGGGTGGGAGATCAGAAGACAGACGTAAGGGTCAAGGTGATGTAAATAGCTAGGCACCTACAACCATTCACTGCTGGTGACAGTGGAGACATTTCTGAAGGTCTACATAAATAAAAGGAAGACATGGCCTTTGGGGTAACTAGATGGAGTATCTCAGATACTTCTATTTGTCTTTTTCAGAGGAGCAATCACTTCTACAGGGTACAGGGGCTGTAATGGTTTTATTTTGTAGTAAATCAGTTCCACCATCTCCTTATGATCTGGAGAGGGAAAACCAATGGCAGAAAAGAAACAGCTTTTGAAGCTTATGCCAAGGTATCAAAAGCTTTTTGAGGTACATGGTCTTCCTGTGAGCCACCAGAGCATTAAAGCCTCCAAGGGCACAACCACATGGGAATGACATCTGTGACACAAAGTTAAACATGCTGACTCTGCCAAAACCTGTTCCAAAGACCAGTAGCAGTTACTGCAAAGACTAATGCAGTTTCAAAGGAGTATGGAGAACAAGTATTTGCACTAGGTGTTGGTAGAATCTGGTGAAGTTCTGATCACATCTGTCTTAGACATAAATTTGGGTGGCAAGATGATGGGAAGAGTTGGAGAATCAGCTGTTGCGACATCAGATAGTAAATGCTCATACTGCAGTTATGTCACTGTGGACATAAGGAGGATAAAGACATCCTCTCAGGCTGAGCAGAGAAAAAAACAAGTTGATGTAGTGCTGGAGCAGGATCCAATGGCACAGTTGAGCCTCTCTCTGGATCAGGGTGATATACCACCACACTGGCAGCTTCCACTGGCAAAGGCCAAAGGGGAAAGCTCCTTGTGAAGACCTTGTTGCCTTTGATGTGTTAAGAAATATTCAATCACTTTTAAGGGTAACTTGTAGTTGCAAAAAGCAGAAGCAGAGGAAAAAGGTGGAGGTGAAGTCCATCTGCAGTGTGGAGGCTGAAGACTGGTCAAAATGGATCGCAGAAAAACACACCAGGAGCTGCCTGAGAGAAACTGAGGAACGGAGAGTTTGCACTGCCCCGGCGACAGGAGGATATAGCACCAATGGCACTGCTGTGCGGGTTTTGACAAGGCAAAACATCTGATCTTGGCACATGGTAGGCACGTATATCCACAGTAATGTCCACATAGACAGTGTCTTAAAGAATAATCCAGGTTTTCTAATTGCAGTTTTAAGCTGTGAATAAAATCAGTTATTTTGATAGTTGTATATGTTTAAAACAAAGTTAAGTAGTACAAACAGCATCACAAGTTTTGAGTTACAGCTGCCATTTGAACATTTCTTCCCCAAGAAAACAATTGCAGTTCTCTGTTTAAGCTAGTTGTGCCACTGCTGGAGGTGTCCCTCGCTATACAAATTGAGGGAAGAGTGTGATTATTTTCTAAAAAATTTTTAATCCTATGGACTTTCATATTTATTTCTGATACATTGAATTTTAAAAATAAAAAAGAGTGATAGTGACTAACTAGCTTATTCAGCATTAGATACCTAACTATTGCAAGCTATTTTATATTAACAAGATTTCTGTGAGTCTTTTCATACTGTATCATATCAGGAATCAGAATTACTGGATTTTACAGCTGGGGCTGATATGAAAGATCCCTCCGAACCTTGCAAGACAGGAATCAGTCACCCTGAATCCTGAAACCGTGGTCTAAATTTTCAGAAGCGTTGGTGAGCTGACTCCATGTATCCAGTAATCTGTTGACAAGCTAAAGCGTCCACATATCTTCAAGTGAATAAAATTTTTTTTCTTCTTTGCCCCAAATGCCCACACACAGTTGAGCAGCCTCTGCACCCCACCCTGAAGCTGGCTTTCCAGCAGGCTTCAGCGCAAAGTTGTATGTTCAAGCACCGTGTGGTCCTTCAAGATTAGAAGTGCCATCCAAGATTATCAACCTGCTCACACATCTGTGGTAGCCACTCAAGTAATTTTCTTAGATCACTCTTGCTCCCGTTCCCCAAGCTGCAAACCAGACGGCGTGCATAATACCTAGAAATTAGGAAAAGAAACACTAACAAAGAGCAGCTGGCAGGGCCACTTCTCTTTTTCTAGACTGTCGTCTTTGCAAATAAGCTGAAATCAGACAACACGCTAAAAAGTGACCATTTTTTCCCTTGCAAACATCTGGATAGAGTGAGGGGAAGGAGTTGCCGTGCCCTGTCTGACCAGATGTTACTGCTAGAGGAGCTGTAGGAAGGTGCTCACTGAGCTTTCACGCAGGTCTGCTCCCCACACCAAGAGCACGGTCCCACAACTGAGAGTACGTAGTGTCTGCGTGCCCTCTTCTCCTGCCTGGTGACTTGGAAGAGCTGAAGTGATGGAGCTATGGCCTGATGTGCTCCTGTATTTCCACAGGATGCCAGTAGAGGGCAAAGACGATTTTAGGCTTGATGTGAGAAATCACACAGTTGCCCTGCAGAGCAGAAAAATTGCCTGCGTTAGGGGAAAACGCAAAAATGAATGGATATTTGGGAAAAAGAGGTGTCCCAGGAGTGCTTGCTCTGTTCTTTCTCGTCTTGTGAGAACAGATTTCCATGTGACACAGCAAAGCATCTCGAATTATGGTGGTGCCTCAGACCCAGAGGACTCTGTCTGTCCTCTGCGGGACAGATGTCTCCCTGCCCAGCTGAGGTGCTGTCGGTCCCCATCACGCCTAGGAAAGAGACAGGGCTGGCTGCTTCATCTGTTTTGAACAGAGGCCGCTCTGTCACTCTGGTCCAACCCTCACTTCTTCATCGGCTTTCCCTCCATCTTTCCTGAATGGCTTGCCTGACACAGGCTGTGAGGAAGGGTCTTCCATCAGTATCACAATGGGACCTCGTGGCGGCTGGGTATTTCCCATTTCTTTGTCAGAAAAGCTTAAATACAAGAGTAAATAAGTTTTTTGGCTCCAGTCTGGGGAAATGTAATCAGCTGTAATATAAACAATCTTTAAAGGCCTTGTAATCCAAACAGCCCAAGAAATTAACTCTGAAATGCAGATCTTATTTAGATCCTTTCCCTGAGCTGAATAAGACATGATTTACGTCAGTATTTCAGATGGTCTCTAACATACCTTAGTAAAGAAATTTTTTTCTCTTTTCACTGCAATTTCAAATCATACGTCCAGCTGATCTATCAGTGTATTATAATTTGCTTCTCTTCCATACAAGCAAATCCTGGATGTATGAGAAGCTTGTTTATTCCCCTGCTCCAGAAATAGCTTAACATTTTGTAAAATTGTAGGAGCCTGTCTCAGGAGCTGATGTAAAACCTTTCACCAAAAAAAAAAAACCAACCCAAAAAAACCAAACAAAAAAAAACCCACCCAAGGATAAAATTGGAAGTGAATTGTAAATAGGCTTCTTGTTCTTCCTGAGAGCTGTTTTTATAAAACTTCCCAACAGCCAGAGGTTTTGCCAGTTCTCTCACCCACGAAGGCAATGACATTCCTCTGAGATACCAGTTGCTACTTTTTAGCTGTGGCTGTGCAAAGCATCTGTGCTACTCTGGAAGGCAAAGCCTTTCACAGAATTTCCTACCTCTTTTTTCCATCCCTTCTATTAAACAGTGGGGTAAATGAGTAGGGACCTGCTACACAGCAGTGAAAGGCCGCCAAATTCAGAATCCAGAGTATTATAATCAAGTGATGACTTCCATAACTTTACATGCACCACATCGGATGTATAATACAACCACTTCATCTAAATCACAAAAATCCATCATTGTGGTTCAAAAGCAACGGAAGGTGAATAAGAAGTAGGAGGAAAAGCTAGGCAAGGAGTACACACCGTCCAAGGAGAAGCTGTCTGAAAAGAAAAAAGTCCTTGTTTCTTTTCAAGAGGAAAAATGGACAGAATAGACTGGCCTAGGCATAGCAAACTGCCTTAACACCATCACATCCAACCAGTCAGCACTGGAAAGGGGAGACAGATAGTGAACGAGAGGATCCCATACAACATCATTCTCCAATGGCCGCAACAACTAAGGAAGCTCAGAAAATAGAAACGATGTGAAATCTTCTTGTCTTTTTTACTATTTACACGGTTTCATTCTTTTCTATGTTAGTACATTTGAACCGTGTTAGGGCAGCCAGTTAAACTTGGTAAGTAGAAGAGAAAATTTTTTTTTTCTAAAGTATGTGTGAAATACTGCATCTGATTTCTAGCAGACACTCAGTATGCTGAGTAACTCTAATTATACAGTATAGGAATAACATTAGGGAGTGATAAAAATATATCACATCTCTTAGAAATGGGCGCAAACCACAGAAATATAAAGCTGAACGAGACCACAAGAGATTACTGAATCCGCCCTTCTGTACTGGGGGCCAGTAAATGTAGCAAGACCATCCCTGATGGCTGTTTGTCTAAACTGTTCTCAAATCCTCCAATAATTTGAAGTCTGTGTCCATCTAGGAGAATTTATTGCTCTTACAGTTGGAAAGCATTTTGTAGTATCAGGCTCTGTCTTGTTTACTGCAATGTGGACAGATTTCTTTATTTTCTCCAAGGTCTACAAGAAACAGCTTAGCCTCCACTCTTCAGCAGTCTTTTACCCATCAGAAAACCTATGTGTACTAGCTGTTTTGTTTTCTTTTCTGGTCTGAATAACCTTTAGAAAAGGCTGAAAAAATGGGTTTTTCTCAAACGTCATGCTTGCTTAAAACATTTTCTTGTTGCTGTGATACAGACTACTCTCAGCTTATCTACAGCTTCCTTAAAATCTGATGATCTGAGCCCCACTGTCCCAGAGTGTGAAATAATACCTCTCATTTCTCACACATGCTACTTTTGCTCATCATCCCAGGATGACACTCATCCTTTTGGAAGCCATCACACTTGTTTGGCGGGGGAACTTTTGTACCTCCCAGATCCTTATATACAGTAGTAATTCTGACACTATTCCAGGTATTTTATTTTAATTAAAAGTGTTTGGGATTACTTTCTTCAGATGGAAGGATGGGATTTTAAGAATTTCCTGATATGGGCTCTATACTGATGTATGCTGGGTTTTTTCCCTCATAAATTCTGTTTTTAGCTTCTTCCTATTTCACTGCCCAGAGACCTCTGCACCCAGGGCAGCCAAAAATTAAAATTAAGATGAGAACAGGAACTAATCATTTCTACTTGCTAATGAGAACAGAAAAAGATCATGAAATTAAACTTCAGAAAGTTGCATATTACACAAAAGAAAAATTAGGCTACCTGGAAAAAAAAAACCTGCCAAGGGAGGTGGTGAAACACCACCAGTAGATGTTGCCAAAGCTACTCATTGTCAGCACGCAGTTGTACAGGTTTGCTTACTGCAAAGAGTTACAAGTTAGGGAGTAAAGAGTTCTGCTCACATTCTTTGGCTTTCCAAGGCTGTAAGTAGCATTGAACAGCTGAGGGAAAACTAAACTTGCATAAGGGATCCTGTGAAGGAGACCTACCTAGGTTCTGGTCTGATCCCGAGGGAAAGAGTACCACTGCCTTACCTGTGAGAAAATGGGTGAATGAAGAAGCAGCACAAGACATGAGACTCCTCATAGTTTGGAGAAACGGAACAAGGTCATCTCCTTGGTAATTGTCAGCTGCTCTCCTGAAGAGTCTTCTCCACAAGAGAAGGTTGTACGCTTCTCATGAAGCATATGCACCTCAGATTTTTTTTTTAAACTTCATATAATGGAGACCTTCAGTATGGAGATGTAAGCTTAATGCCTTTTAACCCTTGAAGATCACTGTGCTGATTCACCAGGAGAGAACTTCACTCTCTACTGTTTGTGCCTTGTGAGTAGATGCTAATTTTTCCTTCCCCAAACTCCTTTCCCAGCAGGTGGCATATAGCAGCACAAGCTCTGCCCTCCTCTCTTGCAGACTCCTGTTAAGGGAACACGCCACACCCCAGAGTCCCAGTGCACAGGGACACTTAAGAGATGGCCTTCAGCTCCAACAAAAGAAACAAGAGAAAGCGTCCTAAAGCTGTTGCATTCACCCAAACTCATGTTCCTAGCCTTCCCATTTCAAATATCAGCCAGGCCTAAACCCAAGCCAAAGCAAAGATCTGTTTAGCAGGACATGGCTGTGTAGAAGAATCTTCCTCATCTGCAGTTAACAAGTTGCCTTAGTCCTCCTCGTGTAGAGTACCTACCGTGTGCAGATGCTCTGAAGTAAGGTTCACTTCATTTTCATCCTCCCTGTTTCTCATTCCCAGGGTTCCATTTTTGTGTACAAAGACAGTTACTTTGATGGTGCTAGCTATCCCTGGTACTTGAAGATGACTTTTCTACCTCAGCTCATGACTAGCCAGCCAAGAGGTACGCAATCTACGTGAATGCCACCCATAACTCTGCCTGGAGCCTGTGGCACCTGCTACTCATAGTCTGTAATCAGCTTGTCCAAAAAGTTCCCTTTACGCTCCCTGGCACCATGACATGCTAGAATTCAACTATGGCACACGGTACCAGTTATATCCATGCTATGAGCTTGTGCTCACGCACTACCAGCTTTCTGTAGATTCCTCGATAATACAGATGGCAAATCTCTCGACGGGGGCTTCTGCACGGATGTGGTGTGAGACCCCATTCACGCTCCTGCCCTCTCACTGGTGTTCTGGGGCCACTTAAATTCAAGCGTTATGAAATACACTAACAGTTCCTGACATTGAGCTATGGTATTTTTAAAGTCACAATTCTGGCATTTTTTGGGAATAACTGTAACTGGAAAAGTAGCACATACAAATTTCTCTAGCGCTTAAAAAAATTCCACCGTGGGAGTTTTCTGTACCCTAAAGACTCGACATGTAGGCTGTCTAGGTTATATTGGTTGCCATCTGGCTCTCAGTCTCCCTCTTTGTTTTCGGTCTCCAGGCCATTATGTCTAGTAAATAATCAAACATATTTTGTTCTATTCAATTTCTTTTCTTCTGTTGAATTGTTGATTAGGAGCCAAAGGTTTATTTAAACAGGTGATAACTTTGCTGCTTACTTGGTGCAACTGGAACATAGTTTTAGGTCACATCCACATGACAAATGTAGTCATGTCAAGTAGTCTGAAAACATAGCAACAAGCTGAAGTGTTTCTAAGGCTTTGGAAGCCTTCTGGAGAGTTCCAGACTAAAAACAGCTAAGATTTATCCTCTCATTTCAGAGGCTGGAGCGGTAGAGACAACTGTGGTCTCACAAAGAGGAATTGGGGAGTGTAGTAGTGGTGATAAAAGGGAATTCAGGTGGGAAGAGGAGGAATATGGAGCTGGAAAGGGTGCACCTACAACTCACAATAGGCACAGCCTCTTTCAAAAGCTGTTTTGAACCCCAGCCTGACTAACAAATCCCTACCAGTGTTTAGATAGGCTTGCCTAGTCCACTTCATGGCCCACTCAGGGCCCCGTGGTTCGCTACAGGAGGGATCTACTTTTGCCCTTACTGAACCACATCCCTGCAAGACTAAATCCACAGCAGGTATGAATAACATGGCTGAAAATGTGCAAAAGCTTGAACTTTTTCACTGAAGGAAGCCATGAACACTCAAGCTGCATGCTTGGTTCTTCAGCCTCTGCCTCCTTTAGCTGAAGCAGTTCAGGCTGGCACTCTTCGAGCTGGCACTCTTTTGGGAAGCCAAATCTATCTCCAGGCTGTCAGCCTGAAATGCCAAGTGGCCACTGTGTCCTGCCTGCAGGCAACCCACGTTCCCAGGGGGCCACAGGAATTCTAACAGGACAGGTGGAACACAGCAGAGGAAAGGGAAAATTAAGACATATAAGCAAGGAGAAAAGTGGTGGGAGTCAGAAGAGACAGACAAAAGAGGTGAAAGTGGCATCCTTCCGTGAAAAATGAGTTGGGTCACTACTGCGTAGGTCTGAGGAGAACAGTGTTTGAAATTAGTCACTGCTCTCCTCATCCTGAACCTTGCTGTTGTTTTAAAGAACGGTCATTTTACAGTAAATAAACTGTGATAACCCCAAAGCCTTTTCCTCCCTCTCTGTGCCAGAGGAAGCTACGTTTATCCCAAGCATTTCCAAAACCACATAGCATTTGAAGGCATGGTAATATACGGGGCCAGAAACTTTTAAATAAATGCCAGTTAGAGCTTCAATTCCTTTCCACCTTACTTTTTATTTTTATTGCATTCTCTGAAAGAAGAAGTCTGTCTCAAGCCTACACATTTTAACAGGCTGCCAGTTCTTTCCTGCAGATTTTGCAGCTTCCAGCTATTCATGCCCCCATAAGACTACACTTTTTAGTTACTGATAAACATCATAGAATTAAACTCCCATAGAAAAGTCAATATCACTTGGCCAGACAACATCTTCAGGAAACTGCTTCAAATTATTTGCCAGAAAACTTATTTCCTAATGTTTTAGAGGAAATCTCCACACAAATAACAGATTCCTCAGCTACGATGGTTTTGAGTCTCTGATTTCTTCCTGTACTTGATACAAATTGTGTCTCTTGCCCTAAAATAATTGTTCTTAGTTCAACAACCCATCCCTTCACCTTTGCTTGAGTGACATGCTGGGGTTATCAGAGTGGGTGCTAAGTGTCAGGTTTTCTCCTCAATTTAAGCAGCTGTAAAGGATGGAGAACTTGCATCACAGAACTACAGAGAACTCCGAGGTTAAAGTTTAACAATAGGTATCCACCTTACCTTCTTGCCTTCATCTGATCCCTGTTGTACAATCTCAGAGTCTAGTCTGACATTTTAGATTATTTTAAAGAGCTTCACTTTCCGAAGAAACAGAAGAAAATCTTGAAACCTGAGGCACCTTCCTTAAATGAAAGCCCCCTTGCAAGACTTTCTCATTCTGAGTTAAACCTTCAATCGTCTACCACTTACTAAAAACTGACAGCCACAAAATCAGCCAAAGAGAGCAGCATCCTCCTTAGATATCCAAGGCACATTGCTTATTCCTGCTCTTGTATTCGTTTCCCATTCTAATAGGCAATTAAAAAGCAGACCAATTAGCTTACTATTTTTCCTTCCTTTCCAGCCGTGCCAGAGATAGACTTGGCAAAAGTCCCAGGCCAAGAGGAATAGAAAATATCAGAGAGGTTGTATGTGTCTCCAGTATTCATTTGTTCCTTTACTTTTCACTCACTACCAACATACAACAGATAAGCAACAAACATGAAGGTTGCCAGGGAAGAACAGCACAGCTTTATGAATAAACACTTATCCTCTGAAGTTAGAGGCTTACGACTTCTATTTCAACATGAACAGAGATTTATTTCACATTTGCATGCACATATTTTTCGCTTCTGCCCAGCAACCAGGAGTATGTAGAAACAAGTGCTCCTCTGCACCCGGTTTATTTTGATCTGTACGGGTAGGGCCCAACCCACAAATAAGCACACAAGAGGATTTTTGTCTCTGATCTTAACAGCATTAGGGATTGTGATACTTCCTTACACACCCAGAAACTTAACTGGATAAACAAAAATGTGATCAGCAATTACTCAAAGCCATGAGTCCACAGAACACTGCAAAGCTGTTGCCGGACCTTGAGCAGAATTTTTTGATCAGTGTGGGACTATGACCGTTCATGCTGAGTGTCTTCAGCCTCCTTACAGCTAAAAGGCACAGCACAGAGCCACACGCTACCCTTTTATTCAGTTAAAGTTAGAAGTGCATCAAAATACGTTTGTTTTTTTTTTTTCCCCCTGAATAAATAATACATAGATCTAATTTGAAAATACAAGTACTTTTGTTTAGCATATTTAGGGAAGTATCCAGAAGAATTTTATTAAGGGGTTAGCATAGGAAATTCCGAAGAACTTCTATGGGAAGAATGTTAATTTTGACTTCAGATATCTTGTGTTTTAACCCCCTCACCCCAATTTCAGAATGGGGTTTTTGAGTTTTTTATTCTTTCTATATCATAGACATCATATATACATATGTACATAGAGATATATCTCTATCATACACATCATATCTTTTGGGTTTTTTCTTTCTCTATCATACACAGCCCCACCCTAGTAAAGAGAAAATGAGAAGGAGGAGGGCATATTTCCCACAACTACCTCCATGTAGAAAACAACATAACCATCAAAATATGAAGAGTGAGTTGTCACCACCTCTCTTCTTTCCTATGAGTAGCAAGGAGAAACAAGAGAGAGGCCACTTCTGACATCCCAAAAAAAGTTTCTAAAAATAGAAAAAAACTCTTTTAACCACCATGGTTTCAGTTCAGCTTATAAAGTCAAAGTGATTTTTAAATTTTTTACATCAGAATATTTCTTTTATATATATACATACATGCATGGTGGGTTTTTTAACAAGGAGTTCTGTCTACAGGCTATACTTGCAAACTTAGCCAACAGAAGAAACCCTCCCAACTAAAGCATATATCTGTGCAAGTTAATGCGTCCAGCATCCCATTCCACCTCAGTTCTCCCTTTCCAAATAAGGCCTTCTGACATACAATAGCAAATTTCCTTGGTGAGCAAGCCGCATCGTTGTGGGCATTTCATTTTGGAACTGTGTGCTCCTATCAGTCCCAGTACCACTCCTTGTGCTAGGGTGGCTGTGTAGTTTAAGATAACCACTGCTTGAATTTGTTTTGTGTCTTGGGATGAAAACACTTGCTTGGACCCCTATCTGTGCTTCCACAAAACATTATCCCCCCAAAACTCCCACCCCTTATGAGTCTGGTTTTCTTGGGAGCCGGAGTGAACACTAAGGCAGTAAAGGTCAGTAGCACACCTCTTTTTGCCCAAGACTTTGCCTGTGCGATGAGTCAGCAGGACTCACATTACAGAATCACAGAGGTTGGAAGGGACCTCGAAAGATCATCTAGTCCAACCCCCCCTGCCAAGGCAGGGCCACCTAGAGCACATCACTCAGGAACGTGTCCAGTCGGGTTTTGAACGTCTCCAGAGAAGGAGACTCCACAACCTCTCTGGGCAGCCTGTTCCAGTGCTCTGGCACCCTCATGGTGAAAAAGTTTTTCCTTATGTCAACCCGGAACATCAGCTGCATTGCAGAAGCTGTCTGCCAACACGAGAGTGAAAAGCAGCCCATTAGAGAGCCCCTGGAGTATCCCAGGCTGCGCAAGACCTGTAGGTGACAGCACATTTGAGCAAGGAGGTGAAGAAGGTAAGGGCCTGCCAGAAAAAGGCAATGCCTCAGCAAGATTCGTAGCCCCTGGCAGGGCTTGGTTTGCTCCCACACATCCATTGCTCCCCCTCATTTCTTGGGCATGAAGTCAAAAATAAAGCCACAGCCCACAATCACACTGTGATGCCAGAGTATGTGGTGGCCCACAGCCTGCGTGCAGGTGAGGGGAGTTCTTCGAGGACTTTTCGGAACAAAAAGCCAAAGTCTAATGGGCGCTCAGCCCAACCTTGTATTCCTAGACATTACGGTTTTAGTTATCTTACCAGGGGAAGGTTGAGGCTAAAAAAAGTTTAAAAAGAAACCAAAAACCACCCAACAAAACCCATCCAATCCTTGCTGAACAGCACAAGGTACAAGTCATGAATTTAAAAGAAAACTCTTCCTGATCAAACTGTAGGGCAACAGACCTCCCCCAGCTCCCGGCAGGTTCTTTCACCAGTTGAAAAAGGTACTTTATGGGTTCTTCAGTACTTAGGTCCAGCTACAGGAAATTGCCCTGACGGGACTGCAATAGCATTTTCCTGTGCAAAATGGTCCTGAACAACAACTCTACCTATGTCACCCGTCTTCATATCCCACAGTTAAAGGTCCGAGTTCTCAATTTCCATGAACTGCAGTTGCTGTATCATGTTGCACCACACATTGTAAAGACCTACGATAAGCATTCAGTGAAAAGATTTCCGTTTTTTTAAGTGTCAGCTGGTCTGCGATTTTATCTATTAAGCTATTGTGTTCAGAGGAACCGAAGCCAGGCATGGACCATAAGAACAGGCACTTAACAGATACAGGTTTATCCTGTTTTCCTACTTCTTGCTACCCTACCCCCTACAAATTACTAACACTCTACTAAAATACCAAGGGCAGAAAGTGAACAAGTCTGTGGGCTCCAACCTGCTGGGAGCTGATAGAAATATTATCAGGTGCTTACCAGACTGGTGTTATGTCCTGCCCTCAGCTCCATGAGGGGACCCCACCTCCTCCTTCAGCTGTTCTTGGCATCAGACACCAGTCAGGCACCTCTTCCTCCTCTCCTACTCCTCTGTTTTGAGGCTGGTAGAAAATGGAAATATTGGCTACCCTTACTGAAATCCACAGCATCCACCCTTCCCTCTTAAGCCTCCACATCTCCCCACTTTCCCAGCTCGCACCTCAAGTCATTTCACCCAGTTGCCCAAAAGCTAACATTCAGTCTCCTCACTCTTAGGCTGAGGTTGTTCCAGTTCCTGTGGATGACACTGTCTCAGTCATCAGTTTTACCAAGTCACATTTTGCTACCCATTAAGACAGGTAGTTATCTATTTTCCAAGGTGTTTTAAGGAAACTTCTGGAGCTGGAGGACTGCAAATATTTCTAGACTGCAAAATGGTAAGCACTGCTGCTAGAAGTCTTGTCAAAATTCATAAACCTGATATTTTAATAGTTCTGACGGAAGATTCAGACAGCAAACACTTGATTTATTTTATTGTAGCACTTGATCAATTCTAGCACTTCCTGTCTCAGTGCACCTTCTTCAAAAACAGCCCCCTGAAAAAACACAACCCCTATAATAAGCTTTTGCTCATCGTTCAACAGCTGTCCAAAATCCTCACTGAACAATACTTTGCTATGCTCTAATTGATGACCAGATGCCACTG
The DNA here is from genome assembly GCA_013399095.1 of Psophia crepitans. NCBI lineage: Eukaryota > Metazoa > Chordata > Aves > Gruiformes > Psophiidae > Psophia > Psophia crepitans. The sequence goes on along the minus strand of VWZZ01005916.1, from coordinate 608,024 downwards.
AACTGAAGTAATCAATACTCCCTACAAGCACAGGCATCTCCATGCACAGAACAACTTACTGTATCGGCTCCTTACCTTCGAGCTCTTCAGATCAGGACTAGCCTCATCCATGAGGTGCATTACAAGTGTAGGGAGTTGTAAAAATCACTCTCATATCTTGGTTGCCATTCTCCTCATGACAGAGAGGATACATTGTAAAATTTTTATTGCAAAATATTAAAATAAATTATTTTACAAAGACTTAGCAAATATTTACATACAGTGTGATTCCAGTGACAATCAGCAAAGAACAGACAGACAGACAGGCTTATTATGGAGTGATAAGTCAGAACTATACAACTTCAAAAGCCATATGAAAGACAAGCTGACTTTTTTTAAAAGGTAAATCCATTACAAATGGAATGAATCCCACGAGGCACAAAAATTACAAGTCTACAACAGAGTTCTCGGGGGGTTTTGTTTAGGTCAACGGACTTGTATATTGCTTTTTGCTCTCCTCATCAGTGACGCTTGTCTGTCTCTACACATATTCTCCCAGATCAACTGGAGGAAAAGAAAAATCTCAACATATACAACTATGTCACCACGGATCTGTTATCAGTCTATGGTTTTATTTCTGCATGTTTTGTGACATCCATTGCCAGCAACAGATTCACAAATCATTAGTTCAGAAAAATTTAAACACATCACTTTTTGTATTTCCTCAGTGATTTCGTACCAGTGTATCAGATGTGTTATAGATTGCCTGCTGTGAGATATGTATCTGAAAATGATGCCCTTCTGGTAAATATAGGCTTCAATAGCACAAGACAAAACTAAGAAGTGTCACAACGATGTCATGAAGAATGGGGTCTATAGCACTTAAAAGGGCGTTTGTAGGAACAGACTTTTGTTGTCACATTTCAGGATTTTTAAAGTTCTTTTGTTGTTGTTTTAATGTTTTAAGATATTGGCTCATCTTGGCAAAATTAGTAAGTTTATATTGTGAAAGTGGACCCATGCTTCACATGATGTGACTGGAAATACAATCTACTTGTAGGCAAAAAGCTAGAAAGAAGCGTTTCCACTTCTATTCCATCCCTTCCTTATATGTGCTTTAAAGGGTTTTTCTTCTTCTTCAAAAATCCCCTTTCCTTTCTTTCCAGGAACAGATCTGTCTCACCTATAAAACTAATTCCACAGCATTAAGAGAGCTGTTAACATTACTGGTTAGCCAAACAAAACCTTACACGGCATCCAAAAAAAACATTGCCAGGTTGACCAGATAATTGAAATAAACAACAAGACCTTACCAAGTAGCACTGGGGAATTCACTCAGAGGCACTTCTGGGGCTGAATACCTCAAAATCCAGCCTGGACACTCCTCTAACTCACTACATGTAAATCTGAAGGCAGAAAGATATTAATTTAGAACCCCCAGGCAGCTGCTTTCCTCAAGACGTGGAAGACAGGCATGCAAAAAGCTGTCTTGCGTAGCACTTCGGCAGTACTGAGATGCACCATAATTTTAAAAACCCTGGGAAATGGTTCAATTTTTTGGAGAGAACCAGTACGAAAACTATGCGCCAACTAAACCCCTCCAAAACACTGAAAACAACTAGGGCTTAACAAGACCAAATGTGTTGGCCCCTGTGTAAAGAGGAATTTTTTCCCAGTGTTACGATTACATTAAGGCACACGGTGGGATGTCTTGAGAACAGTTTTGTGAGGTGTGGTCATGTTTCCCAAAAAAGTGGGAATATTGTACTTTGTTTTAATAAATTTAAAATATTACTTTAAATCCCATGATACTTATTACGCACACTTATAGTCTATGATGACTACACTGGGAAAGCCCAGAGAGCCACATCTAACTCGATAATACGAACCAGATCCCATCCATTCTCAGCACTGTACAAGTGCACTTTGCTGCAGAGAACGGAGAGTCTGGGTTCCAGTGTGCAACATTCCCTCCCAATCAAAGCAGCCCAGCCAAGTGTCTGGGTTGTATTATTTCTGTATCAAAGAGAAATATTTTCTTTTTTTAAATGAAGATTGGACTATGCTTTTCCATTTCATGCACTTTCAGCAAGCCTTTTCTCTTCTCACTGTCCTGTAGCTTTCTAACTGTCACTAAAACTGATCTTTGCATCAATAATGGAAGACAAGTTGGAGGACAACAAAAGCTATATGGAGTGCTTTTTCATTTCTTTTAAGCTAATGTGTACTTTTTTTAAACAGAAAAAAAAAAGAGAAGGCTAGACTTGTTACACAAGCATTTTGTGTATCATGCATGTAGTCTTACCCACCATTTCTTACAGTTACAAGGGCTTGGAGTCATTTTACAACAATGGTGGTGGGGGACTCTATTAGAAGTAAATCGGAATCTTCTCCCTAGGGCCTCTGCTTCTTTTCTGTCAGATACAAGTGAAATTCAACCAGCCACCCCTGCTCCAAATAGCAGTAATATAATAAAATTTGATTTAAATTTAGAATCTCTCTTCAGCAATATTATCACAAAAATATGGGTTAACTAAGAAATCCAAAGATGTTGATTTCACATTTTTTGCCACTATAACAGTTGGCCCTAGCCTTATNGGAAAATTCTGAAGGAAAAAAAAAAAACACAAACCACAAAAAAACTATTAAAGACTATCCCCCTTGTTTCACAGTCGATGACTTCCAAACTTCCCTTCAACAGGCTATCCAACCAGAGTGTCAGTATCCCATATGTCCTCCTGTGGAAGAGGCCAGCAGCTGAAGCTGCAGCCAATATCTGCAGTTATTAGAACTATCCAGTAATTTAAGATTAGCATTGCAAGATTCCGTACACTTTTCTTACGGAGCTAGTGAATCTGCCAGCATTAAACCGAAAACAAGAGTGAGACAACTTAACTGTTCACCGAACTTTGGAAACTTTTGGACATACTGGAATGACTTAAATACTGTAAAACTAAACAGAACAACAGAACGTGATACGTTAAGGTTCAGAGGTGTTGGCTATTTTCTGTTCCAAGCATATTGGATACAACTGAAGTCAGTACCTCTTGCCAACACGTAATCAAGAACCTCATTTGAAAGAATTGTCAGGGTTAACACATAAATATATAAAAAAAAATAAAGCCATGGTATAATTTTCTTTGTAGCTAAAACAATTTGGGCATAAATGTTTTGAAGAGACATCCTTTCTTCTAAATGAGAACCTTATCTCCAAGCCAAAAAATAATACTTTCAGGAGCTTAGAGCCAAAGTTCCCTTTAAAAGGTGCCTTATGGCCCCAAGTCACTTGACCACATCTCAGTTTGCCCAAGATTTGACATTGTCCAGCCTTCTTGAATGCTGGACTGAATAACCATTGTATACACACATAGGTCAAACTTTAAAACAAAACAAATAAGCAAAGTGTAATCAACTGTTTCAAAAATCATCTCTCATTCAAGTCTAGTCTGAAGTACCAAGGCAGGGAGGAACATCAAATAACAATACTGACTAAGACACTGCACACAGCAGCAGCACTGCTACAGGTCCCTTCTGACAGGCATTAGGGCATTTGGAGAATACCTGTGCCTCCCAAGGTGATTTTTTTTCCTCAGAAGAACAGTGTCAATAAAACTTCACCTGTACATAGATACTGTATAAGGTTCATTCAAGTATTTCCTCTAGGAAACAGACAGTGGAAGGACACTTTCAACATTAAAAAAGTTCATTGCATCCTGCTTGTGCTCATACATGCTTTGATCAATAGGTCTTCCAGTCACTTCAACAGTTCTGAGGCTGATGTGCAGTTTAGCAGCGCAATTGGTGAGCTTCATCCCAAATAATTCTTCCTTGTTAGAAGGCTCCTTCTCAGTCCATTCCTTTGGAGTTTTTAATTTTAGTATTTTATTTATGAAATTACAATTCACTATACTTTGACAAGCACTGACGTATTCTAGACAGATGTTTCAGATGCTTCCTCCTCAGTCTGCCAGCGCACCTTATCTCAGATCTGTGTGTCCAGGGTATTCCATCTAAAGTTTCTCAACTGGTGCTTGCACTGTTTTGGGTTTTTTTTTGTGGTAACAGTTTAATAATGGGCAACATAAAACAAAAAGCACACCCCCTGCTTTCATTTGTGATCAAAGCAAGATTCAAATCCAGGTTTTCAGATGTGAAAGGCTAATGGAGTAACCGAACACATTTGATGCCCAGAGCAGTCTCTTTGCAACAGTATCGTTACACTCCCAAACTAATTCCTCCATGAAATGCATGAACGCAGAGCAGGTCCAGTGTATTAACTAGTCTGTTCTTTTCTACTTTGTTCAAGAACCATAAAATCCCAAGAAGGAGCAGGACTCTCAATTCCACTGTTATTTTACAAGTTTGTCAGATAAGTAAAGCTGATGGGCTCAGAAACCAACTTAGGATGGGGAAAAGGATGCTGGAGTTTGTTAGTTTGGGACTTGCTTTTGTTTTCAAAGAGACAGGAGAAACTGCAAAAAACATGCTTTTCTCCTTGCTCTGTTAATTTATTCAATATGCACTGACCACTTTCAGACAACCATCGTCAAACATGCTTCACGTTGCAGCCTTCACATTGCTTACTGTATTATATTCATTCATCAGTTGTTCGTAAGGCACAGAGAGTTCTAGCTCGTTATTGGTAAAGGTAGATTCATCAGAGGATGGGAATTTTACCAGGTTTTTTGCAGTTTCAGATTCCTCTGCAATATTATCATCCATGGAGGATTTTGAAGTTTCCTCATCATCTGAGATATCTTCCTCTTCATCATCATCTTCATTTACAAATGTTATATTGGCATTCTCAAATATTAAGGGTCGATAGTCTCTGGAATCCCACACTTCGCCTTCTTCTTCACTAATCCTGTCCAGCTGGTTTACGAACATGGTTCCTTCTAGAGGGTTGTCTCCGATATGTTTATCATGCAGGGATCTCAGTACATGACCATTTTGAATGTCCAGAGAAGCCTCATCATAGTCAAATGACTCTGTCTTTGTGTAAGTCACCTGGGCATCTATACTGGCATTCTGCATATTTTGTTTGGCATTTTCTACTTTAATTATTTTGTCACTGTTTGTCTTCAGGGCCTTCTTCCCAATTTGCTTAATAAGATCATTGTAGGTCTCCTCCTTCTTTGAAAGGAAGCTGAAAATGTTGACATCCTTGGAGGTACCCATTTGAAGGGGTTTTTTAGACCGAGGATGACTGTCAAATGACTCTTTTCTTTTTTTCCTCCGTTTCTTGATGGCTTTGTGGACTTCCACAAACATACTGACCTTCCAGTTAACAAAGAGTGAAAGCCAAGCTAGTCCGAGATAGATCCATAACTCCACAAAATATCTGTAAAGGGCATGATAGTTTGCATCTGGATTTACACCTACAAAGAATTAAAAACAAGAACATTACTGAAAGAGGCCTCGCAACTGATAAATCTTTGAAGTTACGTCCCTGAGAACTATTCCCTTCCACGCAAACAGAGCCTAGTTATTTGAACACTGTTCTGGGAGGTGGTAAGTGGGGATCTGAAACCCTTATCACAGAAAAAGTTGATCCCAGGTCTTCCACTTCTTGGCTGCATGTATTTTGACCACTGAACTACAACATAAAATGGCAGCATATTTATCCTCTCCTCATCAGCTATGAAAGCGAACTTTTCTCTTGTTTGAAAATTACAGGCCTTCTCCCTGCCATTGAGGTATGGATATAGGTGCCTTCCTTGAGAAAAGGATACAGAAGTCCACATACAAGGACTGTCTCCAAAGCCCTGAACAAGGCAGTGGATTTTAAAGAAAGACTGGGTTTAGGAGAAAAACAACAATATGCTCAGGATTTCCTGTTGACTTGTTCCAGACAGCTACACAGAGAGCATTGCGCAGTACTTATGCGCCCTGCTTCGGATATCGGATCCCATTTAAAGGTGCTTAACTATCATAGTGGATAGGATAGCTCCTTGCCCAAAATAGGGACTTGAGGCATTCGAAAGAGTTATGAACTCCAGAACTTGGCTCCAGACTTTGCCCAATAAAGGCCTTAGATACCTCAAGCCAAGACCGAAGAACCAGATTCTACTCCACTGGAGCACCACCCAGTTTTAACTGAATCACCTATTCAGCAAAACATTTTAGAAAAACCTAGAAATCACCTTTTTGAATCAAGAGTTTGGAAACAGAATTGCCACACTATGCACGTAGTGAAATAATACATAAAATACAATTACTGACCAGCAACAAAATCTCCAAATCCTATGGTGGTGATAGTGATGAATGAAAAATAGAGGCCTTCTATGTAATCCCATCCTTCAGTCACCATAAAGACAAAGGGAGGAATAACGAGGTGGACCAAGACACCCCAAACAATGAAGATAGCTGTACATGTAATTTGTGCTTTCCTCTGTAAAGAAAGAAGAAAAAAGTGTCAGGGAAAGATCTCCAAATTTTCTTTTCCTATCCATGGCATCAAGCATCATCTGACAGTATCAGACATTTGAGTTTTGTGCTAACAGTTTATCAGCCATAAGTAAAACTCACTGACTGAAGTAAACATGCAATTGGTTTTTTTTCCTTTGTGCAGAACACACTATTCTTACAACTACTTGCTCAAACAGGATAATTTCTTCATAGTTTCCTTTCACAATCTTGAAAAGTTTAAGGAGTTCCTGATGAATCGGTTTAGAATACAGACAGAACTCTAGTCTAAAAAGCAGATTTTGCTTTTGTTCATTTAAATATAGAGGATCAGAAGTATTTAATATGCTTCTGTCCTATTTATGCTTCATACCCTTTGCCACTGATGTAACCTCTGTACAAAGCTGCACACACACATGCATTTCACCATCGTTTTCTGTACTTTCTTCTCAGGTGCTGAACCAAGAAAGTTCTTACTCTGTTTCTGAGAACAGGACCTAAACTAGTTCCACCATCCTCCAGGCACTACGGCCCTGCACTGCCTCCTATCTCTGTGCAGAGTTAGATCTGAAATAGAAGTCACTTGGGGGAGGTGGGCGGGGCATGAAAGAGGATGACACCAAGCCATCACCAAAAAAAAACCCAAACCAACCCCCGAAAAAGCACCACCAAACCCCCCCAAAAAAGCCCCAAACACAAACCAAAACACGAGCCTGTAACTCAGAACAAAACATTATTTTCCAGTTGGTTCACTGCACAGCAGGAAGTACTCCTGCTAGCATAGAAGCTGGTAAAGGAAAAAAGCAGAACAGCTTATTTTCATGTCAGAGGAGCTTGCATAGAATGTCTGTGAAATGAAGCCTCACCTATATTTGTCTTACAGATTTCTAATGTAAGGAGATACATATGTCCCTGTAGAAGCTGCAAGATCTGTATTTAGTATCAAAGACTTCTACAAGAGCTCATTTTGCTAGAACTTCTTGCAGAACTAACATATCAGACCCAATCCCTCTTCCAGTTATTTCTATGCAACACCATTTGGGGCAATTCATATTTGTGCAAGTGTTCATTTACTACCAAAGTTACCAGGTAAGTTAAGAAGCGTAAGCTTAATTCATGCATCAAAACCACACAGCAAGAAGGTAAACAAGAGAGGACCTTACCAGGCTTACTCCTCTTTTCGTCAGAAATTGGCCCAGCCTCTTGGCACGTCCTCCAAAGAACTTCCCCAAAGCACTGATCCATGTCAAGCAGAGAGGAACTCCAAAGAGCCCATAAAATATGCAGAAGAGACGCCCAGAGGGTGTCTTTGGAGAAACATTTCCGTAACCTAAAAGAGATAAGTATGTGCATGGTCTGTTCTTGTTGCAGAGAATTCAAGGCAATTCTACCTATGCACAAAACATTGCGTGGGCTTCAGCTGTATCAGATGCTCCTTACTTCACCATCTAGAAAAGCTTTAGTCTACTCCAGCTGCTGATCTTCTACATCTGGACACCTTCCAATTCTACTCTAGCAAATGTGTATTCCATTAATGCAGGCTGAAAGCATTACTGCATTTTAAGTGTTTCCTAGATTTTGTGCATCTTTTTCTTGATGAGATAAATATGGGATAAAGCTCATCTCAAAACTTCTAATATAATTCCCCAACCTTATGCTGCACTGTTAAAACCTTGACTCAATCAATTTTATAGGAAAGAAAAAAAAAAAAAAGCAGCTAAAAATTCATCCTGAAGCTAGCTTCCCTGTGAAAGATCCACTATACACATTTAACTTGTGACCTGGTACCTCTCCAGGATAAGAGTTTGTCAGTTAAGTGGAGGGCTAGTTATGACACAGCAAGATATTTCAACTGAACTTAATTCTTTGCTGGTCGCAGAACCCAAGAGAACATTACAACTAAGGCCTTAAAATCAGCAGCCTATTTTCTGAACTTTTGCCAGAGCTTTCTTAGTTAGGTGCGTTCCCAGCATCAACTTTTTGTCATAAGTTACAAGCTGAGCATTGCGAGTTTGAAATACCAAAGAAAACCACAGCACTGCGTGTAGTTTAATAGTAAGATTTCTGTTTCTATACATCCAGCCTTCTCTGGTTATTTTGCATCATAGGTGTAGCAATGCCAAAGTATTTTGCTACAAAGATTTTTGCGTAAAGGCAGACAACGCCGAGGTTGAAAACCTGTATATCAAAGGAGAAAGAAGTCTTCCCATGCAGATGGTTTTACAAGCACAAATCAGTAGTGAGATTTAGAAGACAACACTTATTCTGCTTTGCCTTCTTCAAGAGATAGATAACTAAGAAATAGATAAAGTGTCTAGGTTGTTCTGCAAGTCAAGAACACTGATAATTCAGTAGCTTAAGAGGATGTACGTGAGTAACAGGACAGCTATGCAAAAACCTCAAACGCACATGCTTAAAGCGTTGGTTTAATGGACTGTTTTGTAATGCTTTTGTTTTAGGATTTTATGATGTGAAAATTTAAGTGCATGAATTCATGGAAATAGAATGACACCAGTCATCCCCAACAGCACCTTGAGCGTGTTACTTTTTGGAAAGGCACACATTTCTCTTCAGCATACCCATGGAGAGAGTACCAAACTACTGGGGTTTTTCCTCTCTGAGCCTGCAGATGATCACATAATTCTAGGCAACTCCAGCCATGGGGACTTTATTCAGTGGCTAGCTTGACACATAAACGGAAGAGTACAAACACACTAGAGCATACAGAAAACTACAGTTAGGAAAGTTGACACAATAAACACTTGCCGATTGTAGTGATCACAGTAGCAGCAAAGATCACAGCGTTAGGCCAATTCCAGTTGTTGAAAGTATTGTTCCCAGTAATGGCAACCCCCTGTCCAGCAGCATTTGACACGACCTGTAACAAAACAGTTTACAGTCATTCTGGGACAATCCTGGCAGCCTGAAAAAGAAATGTGTCTGTCCCTCTCAGGTTTTCCCCCTTTGTTCATGCTTTCAAAATAATCCCTCAAGTTTTTTTGTGAAGGTTGGCCTAGTATATTCACTAACAATAATTTTATGAAATATTAAAAACTTGCTTCACCTAAGAAAAAGTACTGCAGGTGCTCTGACATTTAAATAGGGGAGTTTAATTAGATAAGCTTTTACTTGATTTACCAGTTTAACCCAAATGGATCTCTTCCAGAAACCAAACACACTCCTCCAGACTGAACTAGCGTTTAACCTCTAGTGCAGTTCTTGAATTTGGTTTAATATTAGGGACAACTTCAGAACTACTATCCATTTCAAAACACTGTTACGTGCCTCAGCTTGACTTGAGTGTGAGCAGGACGTCATAGAATCCTTGGCAAAGCTAGTGTGATTAATGTTAATTCACCTGCTGTACCTGGCAAAGTCAAACCATCTGTGAGTCAAAGTAAAACTGTACCTTCCAAAGACGGACAAATTAACACTTTTCAAAATATTTCAAGCAACAGGAATCTAATCACGGTCCTTGAATCAGGCCTCTTTCTTATCCCATCTTTGAATCTAGTACGCCACAAGGAATGCAAAGCACTCATTTACAATGTTTTAGGGAAGCAAGTGTAGTTATTGGCATTTCCACAGATTTAGAAAGTCTTTTTTTTTTTAAACATCTGTTCAGGTCTTCAGGTGCTCAAGATTTATTAACCATCTTTACTTTTCGTAGGAAGGGAGTTGGAAGACCCAGCTTCCCCTGCCTTTCCAGAATTAGATAATGTGTAGAAAACACATTGATAAAAAAGCGTGATGACCGTTTCGTGCAGAAAAGTCAAAGCTTCAGATCAAAAATCACGCATCTTGCCAATTCTGACATGTATTTCTACTTCCCTGAAGTAAAAAAGAAGAGAGATTTATCTCATTCTCTCCCAGAAATCCTTCGTTATTTAAATCTTTGCTCTATCACGTCATGCTGCAGTTAAAGCCTTCTCAGATTACTCTGCTTTTTTCCCCTTCAGTGTAAATCAAGGTTGTCCGAACAAAACTCTGAGGCTATATTCATATGCAGGAGAAGTGAAGGTATCTCCAAAGTTGATTCATAACATTATCACACTTCCTGTTTCTCCCTCAAAGTGTTGAGTACAAAAACCATCTTGAGCTAAATACCTAAAACTGGAGGCAATATACTTTTTTTAATAAACACCAGAAGTGAGGTTTATCTTAAACTGGTAAGAACTTACAGAGGTACCTACAACCAACTCTTCCTTTCCTTGTCACCCCTTAGAATCATAGAATCACCCCTTCCTTCCTTCCTACTTGATTAAGATCTGATCTTGGACTCAGCAGAGACTCAACACAAAGTTCAATCGCTACTGAAAACATACACAAGTTAACACAGGTTTTAATTATTCTTGAGACTTAATACATATCACCACCCTTCTGCTGTAATAAAAATGCCCTCAAAGTAAATGTATTGTGCATATACAAGATGCAAACAATTTAATTAAAAATGCACTTTCAACACACAAGCTATTACAAAAGATAAAAGGAGAAGCACTGAAAGTGAATGAAGGTACAGAACTAGATTTTTCTCCTGGTAAACTCAAAGTGTGCACGAAACTGCATGAAGTGTCTTTCCATAGCCTACAGGCTCTGGATTGAAAAGGACAGAGAGAGTTCTCACCAAGGCAGCCATTTGTCATAAGAAAGGAGCGTTGAAATGACAAGTAGCCTTAAAATGGGCAGGTTTAGAGCAGGCAAGTAAACACACAATGCCACTCCCTTCCAAAAAAAAAAAAAATTAAATTAAATCTTTGAGGCAGCTGTAATGGATCACAAGAGTTCATATGAGTAGAGACCAATCAAAGCAGCTTCATTCATTTCTGCTATGGTCTGCAGATGAATTTCCTAGAAGTCCCAGAGGATGTCTAGAGTACCTGATAGACACAATCTGTGATCTATTATCCCTGAAAAGATGCCTTGACTTCTCCCACTGCCCAGCAACACTGCACTAAGTGTCATAATCAAACACCAGTTCTCCAGTCATTTTCCGTGCTATAAGCACACTTGGGATTTTTTTTTATTGTTATTTCCTCACAGAGCAACTGATCTCATGAGACGCTGAAGTATCTGTTTCCATTGTCACTGTGCCATTATCTCATTGCATTACTCCACCTTCAGTCTGAGCTAATGAGTTCAGTTTCCCAGTATGTACAGTTACGTTAAGATCTGCCAGCGATTGAGGTCTGGAGGTGTGAAGAGGGCCCTGACCCAGGGGGAAGAAGCTGCTGGACTGAGTAGCACACAGCTGCCCTTCACACCCAGTTAACATTCTGGAGGAGAGATGGACAGCTCTCCAAGATATATAAACACTTGGATGGATAATCACAGATACTCTCTGGCCAGAGCTGCCACCCTCTTCCTGTCCCTATTTGCGCACAGCTATCTTCTATTAGCACACAATTATCTACAATCTACAGTCTAGACTGTTTAAGTAACTAGTTTAAGTTACTCTATGCGTGCAATAAGCCTGAATGCACTATATGCATCCCAGCTGCAGGAGCAACGACGGTCACAAAACATGCTTAGATAGCTTTGGTGCAGTGGGAAATATGTAGCTGCTTTCCAAGCAGCGTAACTTTTGCCCACACTGAAATAATTAAATATTTTGGCTTCAAACATTATGAGTGGACACCATACAATTGAACAGAAAATATGGGGTTGGTTTTTTTTTGCTTGGAAAATCTGTTAGGCAGTATCAGAGATGCCTTTACTTTCATATGCTAGGATACAGAATGCCACAGGCTACCTGTGCTGGATTTCTTAAACTACAGAAAATTTGCTCCAAAAAGCCTTTGGATGGGAAAATAGAGGGCAGGTAAGGAGAGGAAGAAGAGGGTAGATGGTGAGTGTTCTCAATATCTCAAAAAAAGATATAATTTAAAAATACCTTGACAAGTATGTCCAAATTCAAAGCCTGAAAATAGTTAACCATCTCAAAATTTATACATCGCCTTATGACAGTTTGTACTGGTAAAAGCAGGACTTTATTTTCAGTCAAACGACTTTTGCCTCACAGGAATTAGAGCTGCTCTTCTCCCTCACTCCCCACCAGCCCAGTTCAGCACTTTGGCAAATGAAAAAGGAAAAGTACATCTAGAGTCCCTGGAGCTATCCCCGAAAGTAAACAGATTTGGAATTGGAGAGGGAGATTTAAGACAGACATAAAACTAATACATCTTCTGATGACATTAACACAAGTACAAACTGGGATGCCATTTGAACGTAATCAAGACGACAGTTTGCTCCATTTGCAGGTACTTCCCCACAAATAAACCCCAACACTGCTCCAATACAGCCTTGTGTTTCCTGGGCTTCGTGACATTTTCATTAACCCTCTGATGACCAGGTTCACTCAAGATTTAGCAGACATCACAAGAACTAGTTGTTAAATTTCCTCTCTTGGGCAAAGGGGAGGCATTTCTCTCAGACTCTTTAGGCACATGCCGCTTGCATCCCCCCTACATGAGTAACAGTGGGGCTGAAAATTTCCCCAAACAAAAGCTTGCGATAGTCAGACTCATCTTAGCTGTCCTTGCCTTTGTATTAGCAGGAGAGATGGTTAAATTTGAGATTTGATCAGTACCACTGCAAGGTAAAATGGTTCGCAACATTTATTCCCCATAGAAGCAATGCGAGGGTGCAAAACTAAGAGAATACGCACATGGGAGACTGCCTCCAAGTCAGTCAGCTTTATCATAGCTCGGTATGTTCAATGTGCCATTTCACTTTGGCTTCTTGGCCTTCAGAAGAAGGAAAAAAACGGGATAAGAACTATCACCTTCATCTGCCTCTTTAAGCATGAACAAATGCATAAGGCTTTGTTTTCTTTCTAGGAAAAGCAGAAAATACTCTTTTACATCCTCCCTTCAGGTATTTATATATGTTGATGAGATACCCCATGCCTTTTCATCTTCAGGCTGAACAGTCTCAGCTCTCTTAGCCTTTCCTCATAGTAGGACTGGAGCACCCTCCAGTCCCTTGATCACCTTAGTGACTCTTTGCTGGACTCTCTCTAGCAGGTCCCACGTCTCTCTTGTACTGGGGAGCCCAGAACTGGACACAGTACTCCAGGTGTGACCTCACCAGTTCAGCGTAGGGGGAAAGGATCACCTCCTCTGACTTGCTAGCAATGCTTTGCCTAATGCAGCCCAGGATACCTTTAGCCACCTTTGCTGTAAGCGTTGGCTCATGTTCAACTTGATGTCCACCAGGACTCCAGGTCATTTGCTGCAAAGCTGCTTTCCAGCTCGGTGGCCTCCAGCATGTCCTGGTACACGGATCCCACGTGCGGTTAGTGACTTTATTTGAAGAGTTAAGGACTACAAGAAAGCAGTGATACAGGTTTTGAATATCAATTAGGAATAATTTAAGATTTGGCATGAAATCCTAGACACTTTAATAAGGATTAGCTGGGTCTGATAACAATGAGCAACAGGAAAGAAAAAGGACTTCAGGGGTACTTATGGGCAGATAGACAGAGAGGCCAGACTAAAGACAATAAACAGGCTATATAAACTAGAGCAACAGATCCTGCCTCACAGGCACCCTATTACATACAAGAACAGCCAGATATTGCTCAGTGCCAGGTCTCTTTTGAAGAGACTGAAGCCTCCCAGTGCTATTCAAAGCATTCCTTGGAGATCTGACACACAAGTCTAATGGTAGTTTTAAGCTTCTCCCAGTGGTATGACAAGTCTCTTTTGAAAAGCTATGTGTTTCTCCATAAGAAAGGAGCTGTAATTGAACTATTAAGCCTGAAATCAGAACCAATGGCTTTCATTCTACTCTCAAGAGTATTACCATGTACACAAAGGACAATCACAGCTGGCTGCTGCATCCAAAAGTGTAGTCCATTAAAGCAATAACTGATGTATCCTTTCAGGACTCCTAGGCTTTGTCCCCACTTCTGACTCTAAAGGAACATGGGGCAATTTTGCTTCTTTCTCAAGTTCTTTTATCAAGGATGTAAAGATTTAATGCACAGAAAAACACTGAGAATTACAAGTCAATCAAGTACTTTATAGAGTCCTTCCCACAAGGAATAAACCTTCAACAGCAATCTCTTTTCACATTGACATCCAAGTCTTTTATACAACTTGAAGAAACCAGAAAACTGTGCAGCAGTTATCTAATCATGGGTACGTACAAAACTGACAATTTAGTCAATCATAATAAAATTATCCAGGGTAATAAAGCTTAAATGTTTAATATCAGATGAAACTCTGTACTGCTGTTTAAGCAGATTTTCATTCTAACCAAATCCAGCAGCAGACGAGCAAAACAAATAGGTGAAGTGGTACAAGAAGCTGTGTGGACATTTTTCATAGCTTTTAAAAATCAAGAAAAAGTTTAAAGTATCTTATAAATTTCTTAAATTACTTAAATTATTTAAAATAAAAATCCATGCCATGCAACTTGCACACCCTTCTACTTGTCCCCCATGATTTTTGCAGTTACCTAGGTTTTCCGGCTCCGTTTATAAAGTTACAGTAGCAGTCAAGTATTTATAATAATCAGATGTTTATATGCAACCAAAACATATTTAATTGTTAATATTTACCTTTCCTATTAAAAATAAAAAATCCCATGTTACATCTCCCAGGTCAGATATAGATTACCAGGTTCTGCTGACCCAGATAACATTGTCTCAGGATCACATATAAATAAAGAGAAAAGAAACCCCTCAGTCAGCATCGATTCTGAAGGAAAAAAGTCTGTGGGTGGTCACAGCTAGATTGACAGAACAACTTCCTTAGACTCATCATGCAGACAGGCAACACAGAATCACAGTGACCATGGCCAGAAATTTCCAGCCCTATTGGCATATTGCACTTCGACATCTGCCTGCATATTAAAAGCAGCAGAAGCTATTTCACAGGCACAGTCTGAATTTATGAGTACTTTACAGCTAGTTTAAAAGTAGTAGACTCAGAGTTAAACTAGCAATATATTAATCCTGTTTGATAGCTGTCATATCTCATTTATTGAGTTTTTATGTCCAGTTTTTAAGCAACAAATATATATTTAAAACAATATAAAAATGCCATAATCTATTGTTTTGAGTTATAGTTATTGGGGAAAAAGAAAAAAAGGGCGGGGAAGAGATATATTTAAAGCCAACTGCCTTCTCCCCACCTTCCCAGTGTATCCTGACTGAATGGAGGATAACGTACTTCAGCGAAAATATTTTCCTTGCTTGACTATCTTGGCAGCTTGGTATTTAGGTAAGGAAAGGAGAAGAGAAGCCAACTACACAACTAATGATTTTACCAATGAGTAAAACTCAAAGAAACTTTTTTCCCCATTTAGTTTTCATGCCTAGATGTATGAGGTGTTTACATGTAATGATTTATTAAAATTTTCTGTTTGACTTCTCCAAAACCTTCATATTAACCTATATATTCTTAAGACTAAAATGTTTCACCTCTCTTCCCAGTCTTCACTTCCAAAGGCAGCTGCACTACTGCTGAGAAAATCTTATTATGCCACGATGCTCACTTTGGTAGCCAGAGACGCAACGTGGCAGAACTGCAGAAAGATGAGAGAATACACATAAGGTTAAATGATTCGATCAAGGCAGCAGAGAGAGCTATTCCAATGACAGCTTCAGGAAGGCTGCTATACACATGTCCGTGCACAGAGAAATCAAAGCTCATTGCTTCTTGGAGAGGAAAAAAAGAAATCCTTTGAGGATCAGAATATAAAAACACAGCCTGGAATACAAAACGGCAGCACCCTGTTTGGATGTGTATATTTCTGCCAGCCACTTGGCACCTGGCACATTTAGTACATAATCTGCTCAAGGTAAGAGTTATCAGGAAAGGATGGTAGTAACTATGTACCCTTCCCGAGCAGCTCAAAATCACCACGAAAGCATACACTTGTGGTTTCTGCCATCCTTTTTTTCACCCCCATCTCTAGTGCTTATCCTGATTGCTCACTTGGACTCCCGAGTTCCCAGCTGACTGAAACACGCTGGCTTTTGACCAGGGCCAGCGCACAGGGCCAAGCGAACAAGCCTTTCAGGCTGCTTTAACCACTTGACAGTCTCTGCAGGACTCTGCTAACCAACAGGACTTAGGATAGCTGACCTTTCATTTCCCTCTCAGCATTATCTGTGTTCGCAATATGAATTTCATGTTTGTCAGGACAAGAACCATGCCAGATGTAAAAAGAAGTCTTTTAGCTGAGTCCTGGATTTCCTACTTCACTTCTGTGGGGAATGGTTTGCGACCTTTTTTGTAAAAAGAAAAATAAGACAAGTGAACCATATTGTCTCAGTCCAACAGGCAACACCCTTGTGTCTTGCTAATCTGTGAAAGTTTTACTGTCCTTTACTGACTGACCTATGCAGAGAGTGGAGCTGGAAGGCGGTTGGGGCAAGAGGTGCAGGATATGAGTCAGCAGCACCTGCATTACAGAAGGATAGTGGGATTTAATAAATTCCACATTATAAGAGAGGACATCAGTTGACTACACACAAGTTTGATTCCAGATCAGCTGAGCATGTAAGAGTGAATCCGCAGTTAATTCAACTGTTTCGCGTGACATTTCTTCCCAGCTGACCTATACCAAGAGTTGCTAGGTTCTCCAAGACTCTCACTAACCCAGAACCTTGTACAGTTTATTGAATAAATGTGAAATCTAAGGCAGAAACAACTTGCTCACAACAGCACAGTGGTGTTACAGCCAGTAGCCACCTACCACAATACCAAAGTTGAAAGTGAGTCAAAAAATAGGAAGCAGGCATTGAGGGATTAATGTTTTCTTTTACTGCCACATAATAAAACCCCCACAGCCTCACATTTGGTGTTGATTGATGTAAATAATAAACCTAACCAAAGAATACACAAACATTGCTCAGAAAGCTAGAGAGATCAATACGGGTATGTAGGATTCCTTCTCCCCTTATCTATAAATTGAATTAGAACAAACAAAATCAGACATTGGAAAGTAAGTGTTAGTCCCAATGTTTACATTCCTACATAGATCAACTACAAACAGCAGGGGACAATTTTTCCCCTTGCTGCCATACACTGCATTTAGAAAATGGTTGATTAAGTGTTATTGCAAGTAAAAACATATTTTGCATTTTTCAATCAACAGTTTAATCTTAAAATACTGTTCCTATCAAAGGGCAAACTTTTGAAAACTCCCACTTGGGAAAAAAAAATCCTGGCAAAATATGGGTTTGCATACTTTAAGGGAGGGTTTTCTTCCCAGCAATAGCAAAATTTAATCTAGAACGAGATGGTATTTTCACATTCCTACCAATACAGCAGATAATATTTTATCTTGTCAGTTTTCCAGTCTTCAGAGAAAGAACTTGGAGTTTGTCTCAAGTCTTCTTTTTAATTGCTTCAACATATCAACTGTTTGGTTTTGTGTTTTTGTTTTTTAACAATGCAATTATAAAATTTATTTAAATTTACTAAAAGTTACTTTAAATGATCCACTAATATCTTAGCATACAAAATAGAAAGGTACATATATAGGTCAAATGCACTGTAGATACCACATTCTATCAAAAAAAAAAGGCAAGATTGAACTTGCTCTGCAGAGAAAGTTTAGCTAATCTTGTTGATTCTTCATTTACTCAGGCAACTTCTCAGTGTTTCATCCTATCCGTGCAACAGGGCTTCTCAATGCGTAAATGAATTATGGAACCAGGACACTATTGCTTTTCCTTCATTACAGAACTTTGGTCTGTCAGCAGCTTGGGCTGCCAGCTAAGCATACCTTTTCTTACCTAATAGAGCCTCCAGCACATGCCACTTCATACAGAGATGTCCCTACACCTAAGCCCGATATTTAAAGAATGCATGTAAATACACGCCTGGTTTTCACTTTGCCTAGTTGTGTTATATAACAGGACAGCAAACCAGACATCATTTGTGTCTGTTAATTTAGAATACAGCACACCCGAAGAGCTTTTTTACATGCGGCATTGTCTTGATTTCTTAATCAGGTCATTTTGTCACAAAAGTGCCTAGCACTTTTTTTAAGCAGCCTTGCTAATTTTACTAGACGGAGACAGCACAGTGGGATACATTGTCTTGTACTGGACTTTGGAACAAGATTCCAGTGACAGCAATTATGTACATGTTATTAGGAAAGCCATGGGCTAGAGCTGAGGATCCTTTAGATTTACTTATTAGCCAGGAAAGCAAAATAGGCTGTCTAGTAAGAATACCTAAAAAATCATAGCACTAAACAGTTAACTATACAAGATACTACAAAACACAGAGAAACACAGAAGTGGTCTTCAACAGATGGAAAATACACTTCACTAAATAACTGCATCACTCTGCTGTAAAGAAATCCTGTCCTTCGAAGAATGTGACTGAGCTTGAAGAGGAACTAGAAAGCATTCACATCTTAACCCTACACACATATTTTTACACTGAAAAATATTCACTATTTAGTTTGGTCCCGAGAAAGCCTCACCTGAGGTTTATTCAGGTGCTCAGAACTGAGGAAGAACACAGAAATATCCCAAAGCAAGCTGGAACTGCTCAACAGTGAGCTCTAAGATATCTCTGCAAAAGAGACAGTTTGTTGGACAAGCCAATGAATTCCTATTTGCATCTGAAGTTGTATCAGGTTAGTTGTTTGTCTTAAAATTCACACTACCCAATCCCAGAATAACCTGTTTGTACAGAGAGGGTTTAAACAAGAGCATCCTTGCTATGGATTAGTGTAGAACTGCCTACAGACTCCAGGACTTTCAAAAAATGTTCAGAGTAGTTTTTTAAAAGGACTTGCACTTGGATGCAATGCCATCATTAATAAAACTGAAGAGATAATACCATCAACAGGTCCCTAACTTTATTAGGCTACTGGCCTAAAAATCCAGCCTGATCTTCTATCTAACTATTCTGCTAAGTGGAAAGGAGTTTTCCCTGCTTTCTCCCAAGCACGGATGACAATGCAGGAAGTTCTTCAGTGGACTGAGTCTCAAAAGGAACAGAGTGGAGACTTAAAGGAGTCTGGGCATTTCCAATTTTTTTTTCTCCTGGGTTTTTTCTTATTTTTCTGCAAGCGCAATATGTGTGTGGGAACAATATTAAAAAGCTAAAATTTTTTAACAGGGACCAAGCCTCAAGCTTTCTTAATCCATAACTGCTGACACTGACAACCCAGCAAACAGGAAATAATTTGTTTAACCTGTGAAGGGTATTCTCACTAAAGACAGTGCTCCAGGGACAAACGTCTCTTCTTGCCACCGTGGTACTCTGTATGCTTCCTGGTTGGCCGAAAGAACCAGGGCAGAGACAGCACATTCGTCACAGATAGAAGAATGAAATAACAAGCGTTCGTAAGTGCTCGTTTGTTTTCTTGTTTTTTCAATTACAATTTAACCAGACTAAGTGATCCTTTAAAAAGGCAATCTGTTAATTAACCTGTATTGGGCAGAACAAGTCATGCTCTTCAAGCACAATCTCAATTTATTAACCAGAAATCATTCTAGTGAGAGAAAAGGGGGTGGAAGGTTTTTACACGCAAAGTTAAAGATGCATGCGCTACTCTAGTTTTAGCTTGTTATCTGAAGGCTGTGCAATAAATCATGAATTTAGGAGACGTAAAGAACCATCTTTGTTCTTACTTGAACCTGAAAGACTCAAACATTGGCCACAATTAAATTTTTATGAGTCTGGAAGCCTCAGGACACAGTCCAGTGGGAACAATTTGAGAGTCTACAGTCAAATTAATTCCATCTTATTGCTTGGGAATGGAGAAGGTAAATAATTTTGCCAGCTGTTCCCTGCTTGGAAAGATGATCAAAATTAGACAGAGCATGAGCAGGGTGAAACAGACTACAGAAGAATGGAAGATAAGTATATTGGGCACTTCTATAGTGCCAGCATTGAACATTGAATATTCTTCTCTCCTCCCTCTCCCTGCCCACTAGTTAAAACCAAACATCCATGTGCTCACCATTTTCATAGTTCATACAGATGTAAATGCTGATCACTGCAATGAATTCTACTCTAGCTACAGCAAGTCCTCAGGGTTGCTTCTACTTGGAGAAAGAAAGAAAAAAAAAGTCTCAGTATTGCTGTAATGTACTGCAAGATTACCTGCTCAATCAGCACTGGTAACGAGCACCCATCCCCTCTTCATTCCCACGAGTGTGAACACAGGCTTCACAAAATGTATTGATATTTTTGGGGTTTGCATGGAAAAAACATGTGGAGTAATAGAGTTACGGTGGAGTAATAAACCTAATTGAGAGAGCTTGCTCGAGGACATGATGCTTCCCAAAAATGCAAATGCACTCTTGTTTTGGGGTTGTTTTTTTGTCCCTTGGCACTAAGAACAAGGGCTGAGAGTTTTAAAGTTAACGGAAAATATCCTGGGAAATAATCACCATTGACAAGAGAATTACCTCCTGTGGGACAAACAAGTGGGCGGGGACCAAGTGTACTGCTTAACCCTCCTAGCTTCCCAACTTCTGCAGTATCTGAAAATTAATAGAAAAACAGTAGTTCCAGGAAAGGGTGTTAACAACAGAAAATGCCTGCCTGCAGAAGGGAACTGCTGGAAAAAACATCTGATTTAGCTGAATTACATCCTTCCACAAGAGAGAGCAGACTAGCAAAAATACAGCTGAAAATTTATATGGTTTCCATGACTTCCTCCTTCAGCCTATGCACTGAATCTCTCCTTCAGTTAGCCTGAACTTCTGTATCTTGAAATTGGACCTTATTGCCCTTGAAAGCAATAAAGGTTTTGTCATGAATTTTATTTAGAGAAGATAAGGTCTTATACAGGTAGCACACAGGTTATGATAAGCCTCAGCAGTGCTGTAAGCTTAAAAAAAAAGTAATGACAGCAATCAGCTGGCACACTGGCTGTATCTTTTAAGAGTCGTTTACTGGCATCATTTCTGTCATTAGCAAGGGTGGCACCAGATCTTTCATTCGTATTACCAGTGTAATTGAGCACCCTGTAAATCTAGTGACATTATAGACTTTGACATGCCTTCAACATATAAACACCGTTTTCAAACATTTATTACTCAGCTGACTTGAGAGGCCTGCAAACAGTCCTGGCCATTTGTGTACTAAATCATTACTGTTTCAGTTTCAAGGATAACATATCTTGATGAAGAATCACATTTCAAAAATTCAATGGTTTTAAAGTTGGCTTCAAGTTGTCCTAGTCACTCACTGCAATTTATTCTGCCTCTCCATTCCGATTCTCTGACATAAAAGTGCTGTCATAACCTACAGCAGTAAATGCACGGGGAATACATTTTTTTCATGACATGTCATCAGTCCAGTCATACAGTTTAGGCATCTCAACAACAGAAACATATCAACAAAAACATTAGGGGAGAAACTTTGAGGAACAACTAGATGCTTGAAATCCATTTCCTGATGTCTTGCTGTCATTCTGCAAAGCACTGGTGACACTTGCTGGTACAATTTCTACAATTCTGGTCATCCACTTTCAAGAACTGGGAACAGAGGCAGACAATTGCTAGAAGGTTGAGGAGATTATTATGGGTCAGCCAAAGCAATTTGTACTGCAAAAATAAAGGTTGAGAAGGGATGGCATTACTTTCTTTTGTACTACATCAAAAACTACAACACAAGACCATAAAAGCCATTTAAACCACAACCCAGTGTTGGTATAAGAACAAAACAAACAAAAAAACCCCAAACCCAAGCATAAGTGAAGTTAAGCTCTAAATCAAAACAGGTTCTCAACCTATGCAATAGTTTTTAATCAAAGCATTAAGCATGGTAGTGTAGTTGAACCTTCCTATCTAAAGCAAGATCCAGCTTAACAGTGATTGATTGGTTTAGTTTAACACCACATTGTAGAAATATTTACATTGCAAGTAAAACTTTGGATCCAAAATCCTTATTACAATTATAATGCATGAGGGAGAGTATTATTGCCCTACAGTAAAATCCTCTTACTAGGAGAGGAGTTCTTCGGACAGAAGTGAGAAAGAGTAAACAATTTCACCATTTTCTGTGGCACCAAAGGCACGCAGTTCTTCCTCAAGAATTGACATGATGCAGAATAGGCAAGAGATAAATGCTAGAGTAAAACAAATTACTTGGAAAGAAATAACTGTACTGATAAATAGAACACCAAAACTTTTGCAGCACAAGCTTGATTTATATTTTTTCCTGGCAGACTTCTAACAAGAGTTTAAAAAGATCTTTCAGTAGGGCTCGTGCATTTAAGAAAAAAAAAGAGTAATTTCCTTTACTGAGTATACTACTGGTTCTTTTGAGAGTGGACACACTGCCCTACTGAATTTGTGAATCTTAAGGCCACATTCAAGAGAAGTGCAAGTCAAGATTAGTGATTTTGTAATGATAATTTGCACTTGTTACTTGTACAAAGTGCTGTTCTACTGAAGGTTTACAGATGGCTGTTACAGCTACAGACACAACACAAGAGTATCCTCTTCAGATTAAGCAAATTTTGCATGAAAATATTCCAGCTGATAACGGAAAGAGAACACTAACCAAGGACTGAAGCAGAAACTCTGCTCAACTGGAGGAGAAGACTGGGAGTGAAGAAGAGAAGGTCTTTGTTCTTTTGTTTTGTAAAAAGCAAAGCAAGAGTAACATTTATCCTTGCAGCTTCCCATCAGAAACCTGTATTTTAAAAACAAGCAGTTTGAAAAGTTTTTAGTCAAAGGACACATAAGTGTTTTCCAAAAACTCCTCACATTTTGTACATGTATTTTGGAAACCTGTTATCCTCTGCCGAGCTGGGATTGGGATAATGCTTATTAAAACACAGAACTTGTTGCAGACTGTGTAATCGTCTTTTTCTCTACCTTCACGGAAACTCC
This sequence comes from Psophia crepitans, assembly GCA_013399095.1. Lineage (NCBI taxonomy): Eukaryota > Metazoa > Chordata > Aves > Gruiformes > Psophiidae > Psophia > Psophia crepitans. The sequence continues at coordinate 584,812 of VWZZ01005916.1, read as the reverse complement.
CCACTGCTTTCCCAAACCACCTCTACTGAAAGTAATGCCCAAGTCTGAGGCTTCAGTTTTCACACAGTAAATTCAAGAAGGATGTTCAGTCCAAACAAGGTTGGACCTAAGCACATGCCCCTTCTTCCTTGCCAAGGCAAGTTAAGGCCAAGCCAGCATTGCTCATGTCACTTGACAGAAAAGTTGTGAGTAGGCAGGTCTTTGGAAGTATTTACTGCTATTTCTGTACCCTAAGTGTGTAATAACGAACTCTTCCATGGCTATGTAGGCAGTTTTCACTCAGAAATGAAACCAGGCATGCAATCAAGCTCCTAAGAGAAAGCACAGAGGAACTTAAAGCCACCATTTGATCAGAAATCAAGCAGTCCTAATCTGCTACATGGTGAATTTTGAAGGGTTTTTTTTGTAAATTGAACCATTACAGATGAAATATTAAGTTTCCCCTCACTACCAACCCTTGCTGTCCTGCTGCTAGCCTTCTCTTTGCCATAATAACTAGCTAACAGTGTGCTTTATTAGTGACCTCTCAGCTCAGATGTGTGAAAAAGGCAACTAAAGGTAAACTACTGTATTGAGAGCATGAATTAATTCTGCAGTAAACCCCCAGGTTTTGGAATAGTTTATATTTTAGGATGAAATACCAAGTCAAGTGAGACTTAGGTGGCAAGAGCCCATTTAAAAATAAAAACCAGCATTTGAACAAATGGGGCTCTGCTTCCATTCTGCAGTACAAATAGGTGTTACTGTTTCCTATGGAAAAAAAGTTGTAATTTGTAGGGATATTAACCTCATAGAGACATGTCAATATTTTTACAGCATGGCTTTAAGTCTTGCTTGTGTATGATGTATAGCATGGACAGATAATTTTCCTATAAGTCATAATTCATAGGAAAAACAATGTGAGAGATATTAATGGAAAGAGATCAACAAGGTTATTTCCTTTTTGTGCCTTTCTGCAGAGTTAAATAATAAGTGAAACTCATAATTCAGCAAATTGGTTAACTGGAACTATTTTGTCACTGCAGAATTGAATGCTGAGGCTTACTTATTTGTGATACTTGCAGACACTATGCTTGAATGAACTAACGCTGCTTAACTGTATTTCTACTTTCCACTTATGCGCAATGGATGTAAACACCAACAGTTTTGAAAAGGCAGCTGGTTTCTTTGACGAATCATGACTGCAGAATTTAACAGTTGGTATGGATTTTTTCCCCCTATTAATTTCAGGACTAGATTCCAGTTTAATGAACTAGTTAATAAACTATTTTGATGAAAAGCATATTCAGTGCCTTACCAGCATTCTTTGCTCTTGTGATTAATGCAATTATAGAACTGTTCCTTTTCACTTTCCCAAGTTCCACATAGACATGTTTTGAAGACAAATTAACTAAAGGTTACTGCTGCATGAGAACTGCAGCTGTTCTGCAGATGCGGAGTGCACCAACTTTTATTTGGCTTCCAATTATTCTCATTCAGAAAGAAAACCTATCAAACAATTTCATAACTTTTATTAATACAGCTTAGTTTTGAGGGCTTTTGTGCCAATATGCTTATAATACACTTCCTTGGTTGGGAAGGAAAGGAAAAAAAAAGTAATTTCAACAACTTTCACATTGCATCAGCTGAAATTAAGAAGTTTGAATAATCTATAATAGCAGATTAGACCTTCTTCCTATCTGAACACATACATGGTCACTAATGTAGCCAACTCCCCTTTAAAGGGCTTTGGAGAATGCTGTTGTCCCCATTTTAGAGATAAGAAAGTGGAAGCAGAAGAGTCAAGAGTTTAATCAAGCCCTCACACCAGTTGGTGACCTATGTTAGGCAGTGTTAGAACCAGGCAGTGTTTACGTGAGACTGTTGCAACAGAGCTGGTACAGGTTGCATAAGCAGATCCTAACCCATGCAGCAGTCTGAGTTTCCAAAATAATATTTCAGTTTAGCTACAACTGATTTAAGTAGATTTAAATTAAACCAAAACAATACTAGTGTCAATAAAAACAGTTCACTGAGATTAATTTACTAGATGGGGAGGGGTTGGACCAAACCAATCAATGAAACAAAACTAAAAGTGATTAGACTTGGGTGGAGCAGAGTACTAAGTGTAACAACATTTTTAATCAAGTAGACTTTTGAACTACAGAACAGGAGCAAGAAAGAGTCACATTGTTGGCTATTAACTCTCTGGGATAGAAGCTTTAGGCTAGGCCAAACAAAGTTTCCAGGACCAACCAAAAACTTTACGTAACCTCAACCATGCTAGTCTCCTGTGTCGGTCCATCAGACAGCAGGAGGAGGAGAGGAAGAAAGGCAAGCTTCCAACGTCAACACGGACAGGATGCTTTGTATGAACAGCAAGGTGATGGGTTTATGTTAAGAGAAGTTACAAGGAGGAAAAACCTGCCGCAGAAAGGCTATTTGCTTTGAGATTTCTGTTACTATTTATTTAGCTTTATCCAGGGCTTAACCCGAAACAAAATTTTGTTATGTTACTACAAATCCGTTCAACACTAGATTAACTTAAGACTGCTGTTTGAGGAGGATTGAGGAAGGAGATGAGGCTGCTCTGAACAAATGTTTTCAAATACAGATACAGAGATCTGCCAGGGCAGTTATGGCAGGATAGAAGTGTGATTGGTAACCAAGATAAGCACACTGGGAAACAAACTAGACACTCTCAGACCTGTAACAGCATAACTTGCCTAATCTATCTCGTTTCCTCTGCTGTGTGAGTGAATTAGACTGGTAATAGCACCAATTTGCTGGTAAGAACTGCCTATTAGAATATTTCTTAAACACAGTTGTGTCAGCATACACAAACCCCATTTTTGCAGGTATAACATTAAAAACTACATACAACATGTACACTGGAACACAATCTTCTGTTATTATTATGTTCAGGATTATATTACTTAAGTACACAGAAGGAGCTTTCATCCCAAGAGCTTCCAAACAATAACTTTGACAAGAAGCAGAGCCGATACTGCTTCAATAATTCTTCCATAATCTTTTCAGTCCCATATCACATTTAGCTCCTGGGCAAAAGCTGATGGTAAACAAATCATTGCATATATCCTGTAGAAAGTGTTTTCAATAAGCGAAAAAGTAAGTTTAGTCAACTGAAAAATCTTACAGCTTTAAGACTACCAACTGTGCACACTTCTACATTCATAAACTCTCCCATGAATTCACAGGTCACACATCAAACACGAGACAAGCTGAAGGCAAAGAGCAATGTACAGCCTTGACATGTGGCAGGTAATTAACAGACTGCACCCTGTCACTTCTCAACTGTCCCATCCCAGAGGATGTATGAAAGCCAAACCACTCTGTTGTCTTCTTGCTACTGTACTAAAAGGAAGAGGGATCAGCTGGCAGAAGCACTGTAGTTGCTGCTTTCTGTTTATTACATTCTTTTCCCTCCTAGCCTGGATTTCCTGCAACTAACATCTCTAGCCGTTCAGCAGGCACCTATTACCTTCTCAGAAGCTGAGATAGAGGAAGCGCTTGCACTTTGCTAAACAGAGAACCCTCAAGCTTACAAGCTGCTTGACATACAAGAGGCACAGAAAGTCATCAAAACCACAGAAAAGCTGCAGTTACCTCGAATAAGGAAGACTGTTCCTAAGAAAGATGCACAGAATTCAGCTGAAAGCACCTAGTCAATGCCTAGTGTGAAACTACTTTAACTGCAGCTTTTCTCTGCGAGGAAATAACAAGAAGCAGGCAGTTGTGGGGACATCTGCCCAAATAACCAAGTGTCTTCCTGTAGCAGAGTTAAGCAAGCATTCTTAAAATACATGCAAATAAAGCCAAGGCACTGTCAGAGTGCGAACTGTATTTTACTTCTGTTAAATGTAAGATAAAGACATCTATGTTCCTTTCATTAACCAAGTTGAAAACTTTAGGACCTTGCAGAGACTACATAGCATCTTCATGGAAAAGCAGTTATCCTACAGCTGCAATCCAGCTAAGATACTATCTTCAAAATCTAGTACTACTGTAATAAGTTGAGACACAATAAAGCTAGCTACTAGTTTTGCTGCTACAACAGAAGCAACTTCAAAGTTTTTCATTCTTCCTCTCCCTTCTCTTGCCTTCCATCCCAAAAGCCTTAAAAGAATTGACTTGGAAACATGCAAGTATTATTTTAGAAGGGCAAATTGGCAGTGATACAGGTGAAAAGCCTTCAGAGTGCACTGATACCAATAAGAAAGAGTGATTTTCTAACCGTGAACTCCAGTGCCCTTCAAAAACCCTTGTGCCAACAAGGCAAGCGTTCATTACAGAACTGCCCTCTGTCATTCTGCAGTCACGTACACACCACTCACACAGTCCTGAAGGTCAAAATTCTAATTTAACTGGCAAGTTATCATAGTTCAACTATTTAACTTGATTTTAAACATATTTGCATTACAGTCTGTGAAGCTGTTAGCAACAATTGTAACTGAGCATGTAGCAGGGTGAGGGTTCCAGCCAGCTTGCTGCAAGCAAAGCCATTGGAGAAGTCAATAGCACCAGTGAGTTTGATTAGACCCTTCTCTTTATACAGTTGCTTGGCTCCAAACACCTCCTCTATTTCTTTGCTGCCTGAACGAAACTCTTCAGCCTCGCTTGCCTTGTAGGCCAGAACAAACGTAGCTGCTGTTTCTCTAGCAAGGGACCACACATGATTTATGAGCAACTTTCTTCCAAAGCCTTTTTTTACTCCCTTCGAGTGGGTTGGGAGTAGAAAGAGGAGCAGTGATATGAGCACTTGGAGGTCATCACTGATAAATTTGATATTTTAGCCAAGCCACCAAAAAACCTGTATCATATCTAACTATGCTTTCCACCTCAGGACCTTCACAACCCTTTCAAGTTTCATTAGCTATCACTCATTAGCTGCCATTATCTGAAAATCTTACAACTTACTTTTGAGTCCAAATTAATGTTAAATAACTGACACCTTTGTTGTTGAGAAGGATCAGAGTTCAGAGACCTATGATAAGTTCAACTGGGACTTTTTTTGCACCTGTTGCAACCTCAGACACACAGGTCTGGGTTTTGTTTCTCAGCAGTCGGAACTTACTTACACAATATTTGTAAGGTGTCAGCACTGAACAAAGTCAATTTAGTATTTGCCACTTTGCTCAATCACAATCTGTTTCCACCTTAATGAAAAGGTGGACACACCATCCTACAGATGGTCTAATCTGTAGCAACTGATCCCACAATAGGAGTTTAAAAACAGGTTCATCACAAGGAACATTACAGATACACATGTTGTTAGGAAAGGAAGTTAACTTAAGACTCAATAGAGGTTATGACATACAATCTATTATTAATTTCCCACTTTCTTCTCATCACTAGTTTCTTTCTCTTAAGAAAAGAGTGTGTAAGGTTTGAGTTTAAAACATTTCAGAAGCTACTTTGCACCTAACAGTGCCTTTGATCCACTAGAGTTCACACAACACAATGCCAAAAAAAAATTTTAAAAAAATATAACTTCCTCCCTGATCTGACTGTAAATAGAGCTGCTAGGGCAAGGCATGACTAGGAGGGAAGGGATCTTTCGTGTATACAACTAAAGTGTTGATAAGCACATAATTAACACAGTAATATCTAAGACCTTTAAAATAAAGACATGATACAGTAAGATGGGTGAACACAGAAAACAAACTGCCAGTTTGAAGTGCCCTGCTAAAGAACTTGGTGCTTTAAAGAAAAAAAAATCTAGTAAAACTAGAGCCAGCAGTGTGGTTGAGGAACTTGAATCAAAACAAAGAAAAAAAAAAAAGACAAAGTCACGTCTTCATGATTAAGTCATCCTTTCTATAGATAAAGCTAGTAAAAATGCAGCATCTGTATTGCATACCATATTTTAAGGGTTCAATTTGCCTCTAAATGTGGCTTTCCTTAGGATGTCTGTAGCACCATAAAGAGCTTCAGGTATGACCGTAGTGGTCTTTTAATTTAGACAGAGTGTAACTCTTACAGTTCTCCCCTGTTACAATAGGTGGGGTGTTTTCCATACTACACAGCAGACTGAGCTTATGAGCTGAACTCATTGTGGATTAAACAAAACCTAAACACATACTCAGTGAAGAAATTTAGCTACTTGCTCACAGGCATTCAATCCATAGGATGATACAAGAGTCAGCACAAAATAAAATCTCTGCAGATACAGGCACTGTGATCAGCAGGTCTATAGCATCAAAGCGCAAAAGCATTCTTACTTTCTCCCCTGCTAATCAGACTATTAACTGCCCCTTGCAATTCAGCTTGTTTCTGGTTGTATATTATTATGTTGACATCTACTTGCAGTACCAGCATGAAATGTTATTGTTCTGAAGGTCAACAGCATTCAGACAAAAGCAAAACAATTCATTTTGTTTAATTAGTATTAATAGCAAAACAAACCAAAAAAAATAAAAAAGGAAATCTGTACAAAGTCATCATTACACTGTATTTTCACTGGTTACAGAAGTTATCTTGCAATAACAATATTTAAAACAAACCCCAAAGCAGAGGTTCCATGATCTTTTGGGGGGGACAAGCTGTTGATAACCTGCATATCTTCTTGCATGCCATAGTCTCCAGAGGAGAGTTTGTCAGAAAACACACCTGGTAGCAGAAGGCAACATGTCAGGTAATACAAACATTCTGCCCTAAAGTGACAGAAGGACAACATACTACAGGCGCTCAAGGATTAAGTTCATAGCAGGAAAAAGGAAAAGCCCACAGCAGGAAAAGTATAACTTCTGATCGATTGCTATTGCTCCATCAGCAGAGAGAGTTGCAGTACATGTACTATCAGCTTTGTTTAACTATGTTCCAAGAAAGTTTAAACAATTTAATGGTTAAACAGGGAAAAAGAAAAAAGAAAACACACCCAACAGAAAAGTATGCCTGCTTACATATGATTTTGCATGTAGAAATACATAGAGAAAAGCTGTGGAGTAACACAGTTCTACCTATCCTCAGTTTTCCTCTCCTGACGTTGCAGTGGCAATATCCATAACTCACAGTCTGAGATGCCACAGAGCACTGTGGACAGTCGTCCTACATTTTCAACTCATTCCATCCCTACGGAACTTAAAGGGTACAAAAGTAAAAGTATACATTCGAAAAATCTAGCAATACCTATGTCTCAGGCATAAGCCTTGATTTGCACTTTCAAGTTTTTGTATGGCAGGTATTAGATGTAGTTAATTTTGCAGTTAAAGATCTTCCATTAGCAGTCATTCATAAAGCTGAGGACTTCGTTCAGCCCATACAAAAGCCTTAGTCTTGAAAGGGACAGCTCATCTGGCATTCCAACTAAGGAACTCATTCTCCAATTTGTCTCCCATACATACTTTGTCTCCCATACATACTTTGTCTCCCATACCTTAGACAGAAGGGATCAGGACGTTAAAGTCCAACCAACCAAACCCTAGCAGTCTAGAACCTCATTTATGCACCTCCTGAAGAACAGAGGAGAAGGGAAAGATTGTGGAAAAATACACCCCTATTAACTTTACATTGGAAAACCAATCACTCTCCAAAGCATAAGCTAAAACCATAAGCTCTTTATTGAGTGTTAAACTAATGAAAAGCATTTAAAACTTAGCTCAAGTTTTTAAGGCAGCTATAGTTCGCAAACTCAAGAGTATTGCACATAGATTTAAACCTTGAGATACCAGCTTGGAAGTAAAGCATTGTGGGAAACAAGTGCTCAGAATCAGAGAATGTTTTTAAAGTTTCATAATAAAACTGACAAAGTCCAAGAATAAACAAAACTAGAAGCAAATTTCAGAGCATCCTCAAATACAACCCAAAACCCTGTAAATGCACCTGTCTCTATTTGTGAGTGAAACCAACATCCTGGCTTTAAAAAACAGAGGGGAGAAACTACTATTAAACCACTTAACTGTTATTTCCTTTAGCATAATCCTCCTGTGTGCCATGTATACCCTAGCAGAAGCTCTCCTTAAAAGTCTTCTAAATGTTTGTTCACAACACTGGGCTTTAAGTCTAAACATTTAGGTTTCTAAAGTTGTCTCTCAGGCCTGTTTAAGAGTCTTGCATGCTTTTCAAATAAAGACCTCAATTGTTTGTTCTCATACTCAGTGTGTTTGTCTGCTTCTCCTAAAGGAGCCTGCAGTTTCTCTTTTCATTCTATTGCTCTGCTTTGAAAGTAACCATTTTCACTCATCTTCAAATTCTCCCCTTTCTTTTCACCAGCCTTGATGTTTATCAATGGGAAGCATTTAAAATTTTGATGACACTGGTGGGCCAGTAAAAGACATTTCCCAGTAAGTAAGATGTGGCCTAGTGTTGCAAACCTTGACCCTCATGTCACTATTCACATGAGCAAAGAGGGCTCCTCCTTGGACGAAAAGTTCCTTTATCATTAAGCTGAGGTTTCGCAATCAGGATGGAGCAATAAAGAGTAAAAGTAAGGAACTGGAGAAGAGGGAAGTGACTGAATTGCCTGGCATTTGCTTCTGTCTCCAAAACTCACTCCTACTGCAGAGTAGGCGAAGGCTGTCATTATTGTGGATCTCAGTCTTCTCTCTTTCCCGAGTCCCAGGACTTTGGGCTACATCAGCAAGTGGCAAGGACAAGTCGTAGACTTTTATCAGACAGAGATGTTACACTACTTTTAAGATACTACAATGCCAATAAACATGGCAGAGTTTTATCGCTATTAAAAATGTTCATTTTTGCAGCTATTCCACTGTGTTACGAGACATTTCTATTCCAAGGTAATCGTACATAGTGAAAAGAGGTTACACAGTTCCTTGTGTCAATATGTGGTTGTGGTTGAGTGTCTCTGGAGGCCTACACAGATTGTCATATGAAGCACCTCAGCCATGTTTTCATTTGAGCAAATCAGCTTTACCCAGAAGAGCATGGGCAGGCAGCAACCAGCCTAAATGCTGCCCAGAGTGAGTCACCTTTAATATTAGGGTCTAAGCAGCATTACTCCAATAAGAGTTCAAGTACTTTCTTTACCCCTTACAGTTATGGTACGTAGTATGGTACTTACAATAACCAAAGTCAAATGGATTCTTCACATAAGAGACTTCTAAAAGCTGTTTTTAAACACATTTATTTTTAGGCATTTCTCAGTTACGTCTGGAGAAAAAGGCTTGCTTTCTACCATATTCTACAAAACCCAGCTTGCAAGTTTCCTGAAAGTGCATTAAACACATTTTGATAAACACATTGCAGTAGAAACACACTGCAATAAATGTTCTGAAATCTTTATTGCAGAATATAAGCTTTAAACAGTACTTGACCTAATACAGCCCACTTAATAATCACTTAAACTGTTGGTACAGAGATACCTGTCTGTATGGAATTGAAAAATCTGTGCTGATAACATACTTGTCTTAAGTGCACTACAGGTCCAACTTTGTAGCCATTCGACAGTTTCCATTGCACTTAGAGCTAACATTAGGCTCAGAACACAAGAGTTAAGCCCAGTGGGCAACAAGGGCAGCAGTGTGATCTATCTCCAAATAAGTCAATCCGTGTCACCTTTCAGGATGCTTCTGGAAACAAAATTGGTATTGTTAATTCAATCTGAACATTTCTTGGCATCCCTGCATTTTGCTAACAACCATGTAAAATTCTATAGTAAGTGATATTTTTTGAAGGACTTTATCCGGTGTGTTTTAAATGGTGATATGAAAAAAAAAGAAATATCAGTGAAGTAGTAGCAAAGCTGGATGTGGCTCTGTAGAGTCACATGAGTGTCAGCGGGGACCACAAGCAGAAGGAGAGAGAAAAGGCTCCAAGATGAAGACTGAAGGCATTTTTAAAAAAAGAGACAAGAGCAGAGAAATAAGTCAAATCATGCAAAATCCCAAGCACAAGTTCACAGAATCCATGGAAGAGGCTCAAAGGAACAAAGCAGAGGTGGGGACTGGGGACTAGGGGGTGGGAGGGGGGAATGGGGCAGAATACAACAGGAGAGAAATGTACATTTTCAAATCAACAATATTCTCGATGTATTTTAAGAAAATAAATTTGGAGATTTAATAAGAAGACAGGATGGTAAGGATTTGCTGAAAGACAACAGATGTAGTCATATTTCAAAGAGTCAGCACAACCCAACAGAAGCAGCATGGATAGTGGTTGACAAAGGACAACTACAAAGACTGTCTCTGATACACTTTACAGCTTATTTGGGATGAAATCCTGATGCCCTTACATGATTCCCCCCACCCCAGTTAGTTTCAGCTGGGCTAGATTTCACCCTGTCATCCTTCTCTGTAAAAAATGCCACTCCCGTTCTTCCCATCACTTCTTACGTAGAAGTTGAATAAGAACAGGAACAAAACTACAAGTCTAGAAGAAAGCAGGCAGTGAAGTTTCCTGTTACCAGTAAGAGTGAAACAAAGAGCAAGGCAAGACTTACATTTTAGCTAACCTGAGCTTAAGACAACAACAGAATATCTATGAGGGATCATCAAGCCAGCAAGACTGGACACGGAAAATAAGGTATGATTGGAAGTAGTACAGAGGCAAAACTGAAATCACATGATATGAGAATATCACCAGGAACTAACATGCACTGAAGAGGAAAGGCCTTCCACATTGTACCAGGGAGAGATACCCAAACCAAGTATTTTGATCTGGCCAATCACCTTACACTACTTTTTTTTTTCCTCCTCACTGCTTCTGCACCCATCCCTACTCTAGAGAATTTTTTCATTGTCATTTTGTATTTTAAGGAAGAAAGAAAAAAAATGTTTCTGCCACTTCAGGATTAATTGTGATAAAGATCGGGGACACACACACACCACGGACCAAAAACCCAAAAAACAACCAACCAACCACTCATGATTCTCTCATACCAACATGACTTTCATCCTAAAGTGAGCCACAATCAAGATTCTGCATTACGTCTACAACAAGTTAAGCTCAATGCACAGTTTTTTTTCCATTGAGGATGTTAAAACAGGTTTGGGATATAACCTAGAGTAAGATTTCAGTAAGATTCCTGAACAGTAAAAGTATACTCAAAAAACATAGCATGTCTTTCATTTTCCAGCATCCCTTTACAGTTTCAAGCCTTCATCCACCAGTTGCACTGTACACCACAAAGAGGGTACTAAGATGGTAACAGTAAGGACAGCACGACCAGAGAGCTCTGCTATCTGAAGCAGACAGAAAGCAGCCACCAACTGAAGGAAGAGAATTTAAACCACAAACTTTTAGGACCAAAAACCATATCCCCTTTTACCCTTGCACAGCATTGGTTACACCAACAGAACTAATGAACCATTTTCCCAGTCTTCTGTGTGTTTTAGCATTTTTGTAGACTCTTGGTGAATTTAAAAACAAAATTAAAAAAGAAAAAAATATCCAAAACACAATGACCAGCAGATCTAGTCAATATAAGCATTTCTGAAATAAACACTCAAATGACTCATTCTCATCACTGGAGCCCCACATACCTAGGCAGCCTGTTTTTCATGGTTCACCATTACGTGCCACCACGTTTTAATGGACACCACATCCATAAAAAGGCACTAACCAAGTTTATACTGCTTTATGATTTAATACATGCTATTGATTAATAATTAGTTTTGAGGAGGTATTCTGCCAGATGAGCGAGATAGGACGGTTATCAACTCCTTATGGCCTGGAAACAAGTCATTCTAAAGCAGAAACAACAGCGTAAGAGTTGCAAGCATCGCCCCGTGCGTTCAGCCTTGCCCTCCGCTACCCCGACTGACCTCCGGGACCCGCTCTCAGACCCCCAGACGCGTTTTCCTCACAACGAGAGTATTCAGTACGGGGGTGGGGGGAATA
>VWZZ01005916.1:477325-572281 GCA_013399095.1 Psophia crepitans | reverse complement strand
AGCCGCCCTGTCCTTCCCCTAACACCTCTGCCTTCCCCCGCCGTCCGCCGTGCCTCGTCTCCCAGCCTCTGCAGCTTCCCTTAGAGTCTTCCACACTCCCCTCCCACTCTCTTCTCCTCCTCCCTCCTTTCCTCCCTCCTCCGCTCCGCTCACCCCAGCTACCTCCTTCCCCCAGTTTTCTCCCCACCCTCCTCAGCAGCGATTTGAATTTGGTGCCCTCCCGCTTCCTCCCCCGCACCCGCCCGCGCATGCGGGGCTGCCGCTGGGGGAGAGGCCGGTGGGGTGCCCCGGGGTGCTGCGGGCTGGACCGATCCCGGTGAGGGGCGGGCGAGCGGTGGTGGGGTCTGGCCGTCACCCGCCGTGAGGGGCCGCCTGGGGGAAGGGGAGCGGGGCCGCCACCTTCCCTTTTCCCGCCCGGCCCGCGTGGCCGTTGGTAGCGGGTGTGGGAGCCGCTGAGGTGAGCCCGGCCCCAGGCGCCATCCCCCCAGCAGGGGTGGTCCGTCGCCCAGAGCCGTGTTTTCCCCGCCGTGTTTCTTCTTGAGTTAAGAGCAGAAGGGGTAATGTCCCTCAATTTTATTTTACTTTCTCCCTCGTGCGGCCAGGTTGAGCGGGAGTTGTCTCGGTTTTGGCACTGGAAGGCTGTGAAACGAGAGTTGTCTTTCCTGGCTCCAGCAAAGTGCAGGGGAAAGGCAAGCAGGAGCTCCAAGGAGAAAAGGAGGGCTGTCAGTAGGCTTCACCGCTTCCCCAAGATGTTGTCCGCAGATGTGGGTTACAGATCCTTCACAGTAGGAACTGCCTCTCCCTTCATGCGTTTTGTACGTTCAATAAATAAATGTTCCGATATGCACCCGCCTGTGTGCCCGTGAGATTGGGAGTGAGGGAGAAACCCTTCCCTCAGTGATTTGTGATTTTCCACAAGATGCCCAAAACCCCATCTGGGCAGAAACTCTCTCTAAGCTCACGATGTTCACAGAGCCCTTCCTGGGAACAGCTTACAGCCGTGCCCAAGCGCGTGCTCCTCCATGCTTGCACTTCAAGGCAGAAGGAAGGCAACCCAACTGGTATGGATGAATGGGGCTGGAAATGGGGTTCAATGGCTCAGACAAAGAGCAAGTCAGTGATGGGTTAGGGTGATGTGTTATGCACCACGGCAAAGGGCTCATGGCCTGGACATAGTTTATCTTAGCAACACTGTTTTTGTGGGGATAACTTATTTTCTGCCTTCTCCAGCCCTTCCCCAACAAGAAGAAAACAGTCAAAAATACAGAGTTGTCCATATCAGCTGCATCAACACTAAGGATTTTGGGATGTATGGGTACATCAGCTGGAGTCAACATGCCAAAGGACTGGGATGAGCCAGCTGAAATTTCTCATGCAGACAATTGCAACAGGAGGGGGGAGAATGGGAAAGAGGAAGGAAACAACTAGAAAATACGTTACAGATTATGAGAAAACAAAAAGGCAAGCATGTGGAAGGCAAAGGAACTGCCTTGGTTAGGAGGTATCCAGGCACCTATCTGTAAAACTTTTGAGTCGTGCCTGATGGATGCTCTTGCGAGATTGCCCACAGAAAATTACACGGCCCTTAAGCAGTCCTTCCTACTATTGTGTATAGTGTTCAGTACAAATACATCTGCAAGAGGTTCCTGGCAGCCTAAAAGCAGGACCAGAGAAACCACAAAATCCACAAGCATGTTACGTGATCAGCATCGCTGTCTTTGCATGGGATTCCCTAGTTATGTAAAGGAAACGTTAAGAAGAGAAAAGGATTGCCAAACTGTAGTAGTAAAGAAAAAAAAAAAGAAAAAAAGCATTTCTACATGCTAGAGGAGAGATCAAGTAGAAAGCATGATACTAAAAATTTTTAAAGTAACGAGTGTAATAGAGAAACTACAGTAACTTTTTTTTTATAAAGGCAAAAATGGGGGAAGTTTCATGAAGTTAAGGCAGAAGTTTTAATTAAAAGGAAAAGAATTTCATGATGCATAATTACCACATGAAAATTATTCCCAGGTGTTATCACTTGGCTCAAGAGCTGTGCAAAACTTGAAAATCCATTGGCTGCGTAAATGAATAATGTGAGCATCCATCATTGTCTCACCGATTTAAAATTAAAGTTGAAAACCGTAAGATATGTAAATACTTACGGCAAGTGACTGAAAGTATTGGAGGAAGAAGTCTTCCCATAGGCAAACTATGATATAATTTTCCTTTTCGTGCTCTTGCACCTTCTTCTGAGTCACCTGCAAATGGTTAGGTTATTCCAACATCAGCGTCAGTAGCCTGACACGTTATAGCAATATTACACTTGTGTGTTCCTGACCCTGAACATCTGTGCTTCATAACTGGAAGGCATTTGATTAAATTTTGAAACTGTACTCTTCTCCATCTGTCTCTGTCTCTAAAGGCCCATTTATACCATTGAAACACTATCTTAAAGGCACAAGGAGTGACACGAATGACCCTGAACCTACAGCAACTATAAAGCGCAGATGAGAGTAAAACCACTTTCAGGTGTTTTATAGAAAGTTTATTTGCAATTTTGATTCAACATTTCTACTTGCCACTCTAACCTCTCAATCACTTATTGCATAATTAGTGCTCTCAGTAACATCAGTGTCAGTCAGTCAGTCAGTGTTTAAAAACAAACCAACCTGTAAATCACACACCATTTTCCCCTGTGTTGAAAGGCTATTGCACTTGTTAGACTGACTCCTTGTGTTTCTCCGAGTTTCAAAGAGGTGAGCCGGGTAAGGAACACCATCCAGAAGAACAGTTTATTCCCCTGGGAACCGTAGCCAGCTACTCATACAAGGAGAGGTGATCCTCTGAGTATCAACAAACTTCTTGCATTTAGATATTTAACTTTGATTCTTTTGTGTTTTGCAGAACAAATTACAAGGCATAATTTCATGCTGCTGTCCAAGTGAGTGTGGCAAGAAGGAATGTTTTTCTGTAGCTGGCCTCTCTTTGGACCTCCTGATCTAAAATGCCTCTCCTGACCTCATAAAAAGATCCCGTATCCTTTTATTCATGGCCCTTTTCTACTCTGTTTTCCTCGGATTAAACAGTACCCCTATTGTTAACCCACAGCACCTGCCACATAGGCCCCACAGCTTTTCATGCTAGCTAAGTTAATGAAAAGGCTGGGGTTATACACTCAAAGGCTTTAAAATCTCATTAAAAATTCAGGGGAGAAACAGCAGATAGCACTGTGGTGAGCTATACCACAAGTATCAATCATTTGTATTATTTGCATAGGTCATTATTTCAGGCAGTCCAGTCCAAAAGGAAATCTCTTTCATCCAAGCTGTATGTCTAAGACACATTTGCTGTACAGATGTTTCCTAGAACATCCTGAAATGAAGGAATAAATGTCAGAAAATGTGTTAGATGGAGCAAATAAAAGACATTATTTGGGCAAAGGAAACCTATCATGTAGTGGCAAAGACCGCATGTCGTACTGAGTGTGAGCTATGAGCCTCTCTTCAGGCCTGTGCCATTTTTCATTTGGAAGTCTAGTTTTGGCTGGTTGATGGCTCTGTTCTCGATGATGTCTATCAACTCTTCATCTTTCACTTTTTTCTGTCCATTGAAATTTGGACAACTCCAACATTGCTTTCAAGTGTTTTACGTCTACTTATGTACGATTTTAAGTAAGTTGAGGGGTGTACTATCATGACAAGCAGTTTGGCTTCTTTGTAGAGTCCGATGCTTACAGAAAGGGTAAGGCCAGTCTGCAGATGATCCAGAATTTTATATGAGACATTTGTAGAAAGCTCAAAAATTCTCCACGGGATTGTTCACACCTCTTGGCCTAAGTATTTACACACAAGGCATGTTTTGTGCCCTGAATGTACAGTAACACATACTAAATAATAATAAAAAAATGAATAAAAACAATCTGCATACCAGTGCAACAGACTTCTTCACCCATGGACAGATAATGAGTGAACAAACACCACATGACAGATGTTAGTCATGCCGCTTAATGAATAACTGGTGATGAGTACAATACCTGTGTGGAATGGCTGTAATGTGTCCAAAGAAAAATATGTGTTTGGATCACCTGTTTTTCACTGAGATACCTGCAGTGTTCAAGAAAAATGTCTTCATCAGGAAGTCCACGTATTTCAACATTTTTTCTGCATGTATTTCCTTGACTGCCTTGTTCCTCAGCCATCCACAGCAGTCACTGGATGATGAAACCCAGTTTCCTTCTAAACATTTTACAAAGAAAGACTTGAGCCTCCTCTTTCTGCTTCACGATGATCTCAGTCTTGCAGACAAACACTGGTAGTACCAAACACTTATGATAGTCCATCATACTGACATTCATTTTTAGTCATTCATGACAGTTCAGCATACAGCTGTACAAAACATCCATCTCGGACATTGTCGGTCCTGGACTGGGTTTTACCATCATGATCCCTGGAGCACATTACTGTTCTAGATAATATGCTGAGCACCATGGTAACAGAGTCAGTGATTAATGCAAAAATCTGTTATTTTGTTATGTAAAACATCACTGTCAAGTCTTATTTTTGTGTCATTAAGAAGGATTTAAATTCTATTTGTGTACAGTAATATGGATGGATGTCTGCACATTGCTCTGAGACTTGTTTCCCAAGCCAGTTTAAATTCACTTTTATCAATCTCGTGTCATGTAGTGCAAAAGTCTTCTCTAGTGTTACAGCATCTGCCTGGATGTGACAAGGGCAGATTACAGGAGAGAATTCAGAGAGCTGTTGGCCTCCCCCGTCTCCCAGTTGGGTTGCGTAGCTGCATGTCTGTGCACCAGGTTGTGCAATGGATGGCCTTGTGTGTGACCAGGCAGTTCCCACATCCCCATCGGGCTCCCTTCCATGCCTGGAGTGTAGTGTTCATCTTTTGTTAGTCAACATGCCTGAATAGCTGTTCCCACCTACCTCTTCCCTTTATAGAAACAAAGTCACTGCACTAATTTTGGCAGAGGAAAGGCAGAGAGAATGTTGATGTTTTGGAGGTTTTTTCCCCTCACAGGTAAATGGAATCTTGTGGATAATAAATGAGGACAGCTGTACATCCTAAAAATATTGAAAAGGATCATATTCTTATCACCTATTCTCCTGTTCCAAATCCTGCAGCAACAGCTGGCAAGGTTAGCTTGCATCATATCTGGGGGAAAAAAAAAAGATCAAGTAAGCAAGCAAGCGAGTTGGCTACATTCAGTTAAAGGAGTATGAATTTCAAAGAACTTTTTGCTATGGATACTAGTTGCTTTTGTGCTCGGTGTCCTTGAGTGAAAGAAGGGTCACAGCCTACGCTGTCTCCAGGCATGCGCCTCTTCCTTCTATGCTTAAAGGAGTTTTGTAAGAGGACAAGGGTTCCTGGCATAGGCTACCTCCACAGGTCCTTTGTGGTCCCTCCTCCATCATGTGTGGTATTGGGAAAGAAGACAGTAAAGGCTGAGCCATAACACCCACAACTATCCTGCAAGTGAAGTGCTTGCAAACTGTTTGTAGCTTTTAACCCTCCTAGAGCATTATCAGGAGAGATATTAAGAGGGTTTGGAGGGAACTTGGATTTCAGCATCTGTTGCCTTCCAGTGGTGCCTTCCATATGCCAAAACCCAGTGTAGAAGTAGCAAGCAAATCCAGGTCACTAGCAGATATGACTCTAGGGAGGTAACCTGGCACAAAAATGACTGCGTTAGAACATCAGGAAAAAATCCACCTGGTCTAGTGCTTTGGTCAACAGCTAGACTCTTGTCACTGCTGTAAGCATAAAAGCTGCCTGCAAGTTATAACTTACACTGGTCCTGGTCTCATGGTGAGCGTCATGCTCTTGGCTCTCAATGGCTCTTCAGGGATGTGTGTGAAGGGTCACAGTCAATTGCAAGATAACCCATGTCTGAGGTGGTAAAGCAAGTTAGATGCTGGAGGGTTTTCTCATATTGTGTAGCACCTCAGCAGTGCTCTGTTCTTCATTCTTTTTCATGGCCTGTTGGTCTCACAACTGGAACAAAATCTGGGGAAACTGAGGAAGCAGTGAGTGAATGGAAGCAGAGTCAAATTTCCCATGTTGCTGCGCTGCTTCAGGAGCTCATGGAGAAGTCCTGGTAACCCAGGTCAGACTCACAACAGTGCCAGCAATGAGGTATGGGAGAGGCCTGGCAGGAATCAGAGTTAAGGGAAGGCAGAGAGCATAATAGACAACTGCTAACTGTACCTGGGGATCTGGTACATTTGCAAATATCTCTGGAGCAGTTGGTGGGGGGAGGGAAAGAAGAGGGATGGGGAAGCGAGCACTGAGCCCATCAAGATGAAGTGATGCAGTGCTCTCTAAGGGCATCCAGAGGTGAACATCCCTAGCTGCTTCTTTCACTCAAGAGGACCATCTGAGCCAGCCAGAGGTCCCTAGTGTATATTGCATTGCCAACATGGGTTATAGAAACTAATGGCTAGCAGGCTGTTAGAGGTTTCACAACTCATTTCCTTTGAATATTAGATATTTCTTTTGCCAAAGAGAGAAAAAGAGAAAAGGAGGAGGAGGAAATAAAAACTACATGGGGTAGTTAATTTATTTTAAAAGATTGAGTCAGTAAGGAGATGCGTGTACTCTGCAGATTGCATTGCTTCAGTCAGGACACAAAATTGAGTGCTTTCCTTGCATGTGTTTAAGACTTCTTTGGAACAAAAGAATGGGACCAACCTGCAGACACTCAGGTCAGCAGCCTTTGCTCAAGAACTCTCACTGGTGGGGGTACTTGGAACAGTAAAGAGTCTCCAGGCTGGGGAGCCTGGCTCTTAGGTCTGCCTCATCTTCTACCCTTGCTTCACTCCCTGCTCTCACCCCCGATCTTTTGCAATGCAGTGACAATCAAAGTTAATAAAAGGTGTGTCTGTGATCCTATAAAGCAATTTGCATCATCATCTTTTGTGATGAAATTTTCACAGGGGTAGGAGGAGCATTTTGCCCAAGTTAAGGTTGTCCTGGCAGTATGCCAAGAAGCCCGAAGCCCTTCATCTTCATATGAGAGATCTGAATACCGCAGCCCATATTTGAGTGCAGAAACGCGTCCTGCAGAAACTACACCCCCCACTCCTCCACCCTCCCACTTCCAAGAGAAGTCTAAAAGTAGTCTGGAGTGTCCAGTCTTGCATTACTGCCACTGTGTCACAAGCACGTGGACAGGCTTCGGGCTGCCTTGCTGAAGTTACTGTACTACGTGTACAACAGACCACGCAACAGCTGCCTCTGTCCTACCGAAAACATCATTTTTCGTAGCTAGTTTCAAGAAACTGTGCTGCTTTCACTAAACACAAGTGGCCAGAACCTGACAGTTGACGTTAACTGTGTTGTATGTTATTTCAATGCGTGTCTATTATAAACACATGACAAAGCAACTTTCATTTTGACTGAAGAAACTGATAATTGACGCAGAGCTGTTAAAACGTGACAAATAAGCAATGTCTAAGCCAGTTGAATAATGGAACTGTCAGAAACATCTTTCTTCTGCTGTGCTGTCTAGTGCAAATACAGCAGCCTTGCTTAATAAGCAAGGCCTCATTTAGTTCTGGGCTTGTCTCAACACTAATCTTTTACAAGCACTTGGGACAAGATCATTAAACCTGCATGTATCAGCTGAAGACCTGCCTTTCAAATTTCCTTCTAATGCTGGGAAAGGCCCTAGTTACACAATTATACATTAACTAACAAATAATTATTCTCAGCAGTGGGAAGCGAGTTATTTTGCAGCTCTCTATTGAAGTGTT
Organism: Psophia crepitans; assembly: GCA_013399095.1. Lineage (NCBI taxonomy): Eukaryota > Metazoa > Chordata > Aves > Gruiformes > Psophiidae > Psophia > Psophia crepitans. The sequence goes on along the minus strand of VWZZ01005916.1, from coordinate 564,524 downwards.
CAGATGCCTTGCATGAAATCTAGAGAGGTTAAATTACTTTGCCTTTCTTTATAGTTGGAGAGCTTGCAGGGCATGCTGCAATGCTGGCATCTAAATCTGCTTGGAAAGCAATATGGAAAGATTACAATTGGAATATCCATTATCATGATAATGTGTGGAAATCTGGCACCCGTTAACACAGCAGTGTGGGAAGGACATTACTGGGGCTCATAGGTAAAGCAGAGAGGGGATTTTGATCCCTAATGTCGCTAGTACAGAAGAGCGGGAAAAGCTGATGTGGTCATCCACTGGCAAAGACACAGTGGGGAGGCTGCTGCCACGGTAAGTCGGGCTCTGTAAGAAAGGAAGGCACTGGACCTGCAGGAAGGGTTGTGCAGGCTGGCTGCCATTGCCCACCTTCACTGAGCGCGTTGTAGGCAGCAGGGCCACACAACAAACAGATGCCACAGCTATCATTTTTCCAGAAAAAAAGTTGGCTCTCATATCTGGAATGACTAAACTAAAATGTCTTTTCTCCATTTAATCTTGATGCAAGCTCAAATCTGTTTCTGAAGAGAGAGAATGCATTTTAGGATCCCGTACAAATCTGAAGCTTTTCTTTCCTTCTGTTCTCCACTTGGTGGAGAACGCCTCTGAGGCCAGTAGTCTTCCATATCAGAGATCTACTGTTACATTGATTGTGGTTTAGACATAAAGCCCGAATTCAGTCCTGTGTGGATAGCAGGTTTTAATACCTTCAAACAGTGGCAGAGAGAGAGAAAAAAGGAGAATAAAAATACCTTCAATAATATAAAAGGTGCAATCTGGCCCTGCTAAGGAGACAGATCAAATAACCTCTTGGTCTTTTCCATGTGTGACTTTTACAGTTCCACACAGGCTTTTCACAACAGCTGAGTACCCCACATCACGGCCAGGGCGCAGGAGTCAGGAAGAACTCACGCTAGCAGCTGGACAGTGTGCCAATGCATACAGAAGCAATATGCACCTTTCAGTTAGTCACTGCAGTGAATTATGCTTTCAGTTGTACCTTGCAGAGTGAATAGCTAATAACTTTAGACTATAACACTGTCCAATCTGTTCCCCCATATGCACTCCTCTTCTTTTCCAAAGAATACACAGTACCATGCAGTAATGAGAGCGTTCAAATAACAATGGAAAGAATGACTCTGATGTTCTGCTGAACTAACTTCAAAGCTGCATATCCAGTTCTCTGCCTTTTTTGGTCAGTCTATTTACACCATTTATGCCTGTTTTTAAACAGGCTGGGTAGGAGAAGAGCTTCCAGCACACCTGATCCAACTTTTAAACTCAGCTCCACAGAAAGGCAGACATTACGCAGTCATAGAGGGAAAAGTCAGTAGAACTTTCCCTGCTCCCAGCACATTTATATTTCTTAAAACTATCTAAAGGAAATGTTGATAAAGTAGGTAAAAATGAACTGGAATGCAGGACATAAAAAGTCCTATCTCGCTCTAACACTAAATATTATCTCACACGTGGGAGGCCACTTCCAGACAAAGTATCAGAACACACAAATCATCTTTTAGGCACCTGTGAAAAGCCACTGAAACCGACACGGGCCACCTGCAACATGCAAAGCCCTCAACTGAAACAGCCACATTCACAAAGCTGAGCTATAAAGTCCTCTATACTAAAAAGTCCTCCAAACTAGACAGATGTGTTGTTCTTCTGGGGGTAGTTTTAGGCACACAACTTACTCCCATTGAGCTCTGACACTTTCTCATATTCTCATATTTCTTCTCACAGCAAGTTCTCTATGGCCGGTCCTGCAGGCAGCTCATCTTCTAGCTGGATAAGCTGCAATATCAACACTTGGGCCAACTGGGAAGACTGTAGAGCCAGATGCATACATAGAATACGAATGGTAATACTGGTACATTCTTGATTCCTTGTATTGACTTTCTCACTGAAGAACTGTGCACAGCACAATACAGAGCAAATTTCAGCCCCATGTGCAGGGCCAGGGTACAGTTTATGTAGCACCTGAGTTCTACTTAATCCTCAGGTTGGCTGTAAGTGGAATATAACTCTAGTGTTACACTCCTCCACATGGGAGAATTTTGATTAACGAGAACTAAAGATTATTTGGAAGGAGTGGGGATCTTTATTTTTCCTTCTTCTTTTCAGTCTGGAAAGTACCACCAAAGCCCTTGTGCCTGCTGAACTATGAAGACAAAGAATGCAGGTTGCAACTACTATGGCAGGGGAAAGGATTTTTACATCACCCTTTTGTCCTGTTTGAGTGGTCCACCTCCATACATCATTCGTGCTTGGACAGTGCAGTTTCTATTGAGAAATGTTCCTGCTTGAGCATTTGCTACATGCAATGGTAGTTAACAGAACATTATGTCATATACGGTGCATGGCACAAAGCACTGGTCTGCCTTCCCAACCTGCTGTGAAAAGGCTCAGCTGACTACAGTGGCTGTGATGACATGGGTCAAGGCTCCCAAGTGCACTTGCCGAAGGAAATGTATTTCTCCAAAAATAGTGCCTCAGAATGAAACAAGCAAAAACCAACAAGCATCTCATTGAAAAACAAACAGCCTGTTAACTCTTTCAGATTTTTTCCTCTCCTGTTGGTTCAGGCAGGAACCTGTTTTATCTATTCAAAGAAATTCTGCTTATGCAGGGCATGGATACAAGCCTTCCATACCTCTAAAATCCTCCAGGTGTTATAGACAGGTCTTATTTTGACCGTCTTCCCAGACATATTTCATCCTTAATACAGACCGAGTCTGGCTCAACCCTTCGCAGACCTCTGAACTGTCAAAAGTCTGGAACAGCGAGGCTCGGGTAATTGCATCACAGGAGAGGGGAGGAGGTCGGAGGGAATCATCACTTGAGAATGCGTACCCACATCTCAGCTCCTATAGGTGAGCTGACACTGGGCATGTCAGATCATGCATGGAGGAGATGCACAGGGCATGCCACTGCCGGCAGACCCGTGCTGTTTAACAAGGTTGCTTTCAATGTGGGCCCCTGCGAGGTCTCCTCCACCTGCTCCAGCTCCAGGCTTGAGCGGTTCCTCTCTACAGCCGCAGTGCTGGCAACAGCTTTTACCTTGGGGGTTCCACCAGGAGGGATGGGCACAGCGGAGCAGCAGAGCAATGACAGCAGAGTGAACCTCACTCAAAAGGCCTAAGGCTCAGGAGGGCTCTTCTTAGCATCTACCAGTGGGTCAGGTCACTGCCATCACAGCCACAGAAATAATGACCAAGACTGACTTTTCCTTTTAAAAATGGAGAAATTTCATATAGTGAACCATACATTGTTATTTGGCTTGCCAAATGGCTGTAACCTGTCAGCCTTCAGTTTCTTTTTACCAGATCAGCCCAAAGCCTTCTCTAATCCCCTAAAAATGCCGTGTCTTGTATCTTATTCTGAAAGATTCATTTGTTCATGCTGGACTAAAGAGGCTCTTTTCATGAGAATCTGTTGCCATACAGGTTACTAAGCTCCTTGTAGCTTCCTCACAAAGTAAATGTTGTTCCCTTTTCCCTAGAAAAACATTGAAATTGTCAAGGGGTTAGTGTACGTTAAAGAATTAAAAAAAAAAAAATAAAGCAAGGAGGTCAGAGTTCTTTGGATTCCTGTGTTTCAGAGCCAAAGTACTGAAAAGCACTTCTATTCAAACACTGAAACTGTGACTCTCTGTGCTCGCAGAAGGGTGTCAGCAATAGCAGAACTGTGGAAGAGGAGAATAAATCTTGTGGCGCCTGCGGAAGGAAGGAGAGGCAGCGAGATGACCAGTGCCCCTTCAACCAGCAAGAAAAAGAGGAACCACCAGCTCTCTTTTCTGTGCTAGCAGGATGTTCTTCCCAGCCCCAGCTTCGATTTAAACTTGTGTTTCAGAGAAGTATGTGCAAATGGCCCAGGTGAGGACTAATTTGTATCACAGAAAATGAAAGGAACTCATGAAGTCAGGAAAATAAGGACTTGAGAAAGGGCTGTGTTTCATTGCCCTGCATTGCACTTTAAGCTTGCTGAAGTTCAGATACATTCAGAGCTGGAGTTTTGGAGCAGACTCATCTCTGTTGTCAACTCACTTAACCTCTGTTGTCACGGATTGTTTATTATAGAATAGTGTGCGCAAGACACCACTCAAGGTAAAAATGTAAAAAAAAAAAAGAGTTGTGAGTGCAGTGGCTGTAATAATATAATTGTTTAAAATGCTTTAAACAATATACTTAAGAAAGCTGGGGACAAGTACATCTGAAGATATACTATTTAAAACAGTGAACTTGAATCATGTAGGTCTGCACATTTGTACAGATAACCACGTCATAAACTCAAGCACTCTTAGGTTAAAACAGGCTGGATTCGCCAGAAACTCTTCAGCTGCGGACAGAACATATTTCAGTAAGTTGGGAGTAGCACAAAATGATCGTGGGCTCAGAAAGCTTTTACCCTGCTCTGAGTTGCTAAGAGAGCAGTATTTGGCCCAAAAATATACCTTCAGAAGGTCTTTGAATTAATATAACAATAGAAATACACTGGGTTTATACCTTTTATCTAACAAACACAAATTCATTTATAAGCATTATTTAGCACTAACTACAGCTTTAAGTTGTGGGAATGTGTTTTCACAGGCAGCTCTGATACAGTCATGTGAATTATCCTAGGTCACAAAACTAAGAAAAAGGAAAAAAAACCACCACCACCACCAAAAGCAGGCAGGGAAAGGGAAGCAAGAAACGGACTGTGAGCAAAGGCTCAGGGAATCCTTCATGACTGGAACATGAGAATTCTACCTTCTGTTCCTGTTGGACAATATTCTCTGTCACCATCATTCTCAGTAATTCAGCTGACCAACATGATGTCAGGTTACATAGTCATGACACTACATAATGTTATTTTTGAGATTTTTTATTTGTCTTCTTTTTGAGTGCTGACCAGGTTCATGCAAGGGGGGATACTAATGTCACTCCTCAGAGAAGCCCAAACTGTGTTATCATACTCTAGGAATAGTTTCTGAACTCAGTTGCTCCTTAGATACCAGAATAGGCTGTATCTGTCAATCTATCCCTTTTAACTTCCCCAAGCATTGGTTGGTTGTGCAGCGGTTTACATGCATTTAGTTACAATGACACAACTGAAATATGCTTAAAAAGGTAGTTTTATAATAAGCCTCTGGGTTGTTACTCAAGAGCAGTTGCTTCAGTTTCTGGCTTGTCACAAGAACCAGCCATATAGGCAATTATGGGTCTTTTGATATGGGAGAGAAATTAATACTGGGAACTTTGTAACTAAGAAGATATTGAGAGATGTGCAACCATTAAAGGCTTTGACTGCCAAATCAGGGAAATGATAGCAGGCCACTGGTTCCTGTGAGAAAGATGCTCTTACAAGTTTCCCCACCCAGTAAAGGCTGAGTCCAAATGTTTGTTGTCAGTTGCTAGAGAGCCTGTAACTTGACATAATGAGGCGCTGATGTCAGGGCTTCAGGGCTAATACTGAGCTCAGATCTTGCCAGCATGCATAGTTAACCTGTTTGTACTATAAACTGATAGCACAAAGCAAACTTAAGTCAATGTTTTCCTCTACTGTTAAAAGCAAGAAGGGGAGAAAGCAGTTGGTGGCTCCAAGAGGCTCGATAGCCAAAGACTAGTGTCCTTGTAAATCTGATAAATAACAGTCAGTCCAAATTTTTGTAAGAGCTCCAAGGTTTCCTGTGGGATTCCTTTAGATAAGAATTTGAAGGGCGCTGGTCACTTCTGAAGGTACATTCCCCTCTCAAGGTCCAGCATATGAGGAGAAACAACACTTTTTTTAAAAAGAAAAAACAAAGCTATTTGTCCCTTCTTTGCATAGAGATGGTCTGTCTATACTCTCTTAGAAGCAGCATGCAGACAGTGGATGCATAATAGAGGTAACAATTAGCCATGATTGTGGTGAGCAGTAACATAAAAAGCAATGGAACTGAAAAACAAACAAACCAGCTCTGCTGTCTGTAGCCTCCCAAGTCAGGGTCATGCCCTAAATGTGCAATACAGTCTGAAAGTAGTGCATGTAGTATTTAAATATCTAAACACCCAATTGATACATACTTGTAAGGTATTTTCCAGATCCAGCATAATATCCTTTTTTCTTGTATAATATGTTCCTTTAATAAGGAAGAGGCCAATCTTGAGCTTGCAGTCAGAGGCGCATGTCTTAGAGAAGGTTCCTGGAACCATCTCAGCTCAGGTTCAAAGGCTGCTCAAATGTTTAGGCTCAAACTAATCAAGTTAAATATGTTCTTGACAGATTATTTTCTTCCTTTCATAGCTGTCCCCTGAGGTATATTAGTCATAAATTCAGCAGAACGCCTACACTGCATCCACACAATTTGAGGTAGATGTTAAAATAATCCCCCACCTGAGCACACAAGTCTGGTAACTGTTCAATCAGCAATTTGCATGTGTAAATGAATTTTGCGTTCACAGGTGGATTCATGTGTGTATTATGGAAAGTTAAAGAGGGGAATCTGAAAACTGTTCCATAGCATTCAGCTCCCGTAAAGGGATTTTATCACATTAAATGATAACACTATATGTTTTTATATAGAGATACACTTATAAAGATGCACAGAACGTATCTGGTTGTGTTCACTTTACTTCTGGAGCTGTAACAGTGCTTAGCCAATTGAGAATGGGACGGTGGAGCTCTGCCCAAGATAGTCTTTGCTTGTCACATTTTGGGAAAGTGAGTGGGACACAAGATTGGCAATTTGTTCAAACTGGAGTTGCCTGTGAGAATAGCTGATTTCATACTCTGGGTGTTTGGATTTCAGTTTGTCATCATTGCAACTTTTGTTCTGTTTTCTTGAATGCAGATCTTCAGGTTATGCAATGCATTATTCAAATTCTGTATTGTCAGTGCTCTGAAAGGAAGTGTGTCACCAGTCCCGCTGGCCACTTATTGGTACCGAGTTGTCAGCAAAGAGTTGCGTGAGTGCTGGGTTTCCGGCACTGATCTTTTCTCTTTTTTTTTTTTTTTTTTTTGAGGACAGAAAAACAGGCAGTTCTGAGTGTTGCAGATAAATGTAGGAAATAAGGTGGCTTAAGGTCGGAGTCTGCCAACTCTCTGTCCGTATTATCAGTTTCTGTAGTATAATAAAAAATGGGAGTATTTTTCCATGATTAGTCCAGGATAAAATTGGGTGGTTACAATGACCGATACTTCACCTAACCTTAGAGAATTCAACTCTCATAGATTTCTCATGGAAACAGACATATCTTCCAGTTATTCGTATGTTAAAAATATAACACCTCTCACTCACTGGTTTACAAAAGAGTTTCCTAATATGCTTTTCACTTCTATATGGCTGAGAATTCCCAGAAAGGTCTTTTTAGAAATCATCCTACATTTCGTATTTAGTGATCAGACTAAAGTTTGGGTAGTGGTAATAGCACATCTAAGCTTTTCAAATTCCTTTTAGGAACCACAGAGCTACTACTAGAAGCCTTGAATGTGGCTTTGCCTATATGCCCATAGGCATAGTTTTATATTGCAGACCTACAGGTTTCTATATTTGAATATTCCCTGTCAGATAAAAGAACATTAGTCAATGTAAGATATTAAGAATTGATGAAATCACTTGACTGATTCTCCCAGGGCAGCTGTCTCATATTGATCTGGTTTTGGACTAAATGTATTTACCTCAAATTCTGTTACCATATGGCCTTTAAAATCTTAAACTCAATGATTTCCAGCAAATTTTGGGAAACCAAGAAGGACCTGCAATACTCTTCTTCAGTCATAATACAAAAAAGATTTCAGTACTTTTTTCTTTTAGAAAAAAGCACAAAAGGATACCCCCAAATTCATGGATTCCTTATCTTGTTGGTTTGGTTTTTAGGAAAAAATAGTAATAGAAATTCAGGAATGATAAAATTTTAGAAGTAGTATTACACCAGTGAGTAGACACTGGTATAGAACATTAGCCAACTAGAAAAATGAACACCGATTAACTGAGGTGATGGGGACTCTTTTCTGCCTACCTAAAGCTCAGTTTCTGGTTTGCAAATTTCCACTTCTAATTCCCTATGAAGAGTTAGAAGGCAAAAAAAGTCTTTGCTAAAGACTTTAGGTTTCCTTCCTTCCGATTCTCTCACATTGTGGAATCAGAGACTGATGCCAGTAGTTCAAATAAACAAAAATAAAAAGCTCACTATAAAACACCCAAGATCCCCTAAGAGTCCTGGAAGTAAATGAATCTTAAAAAAAAATAAAAAAATAGCATTGACAATTGCTTTCAGTTCCAGAACCTCATAAGAACTAGAAAAACTATTATTTTCGCTTTGTAAATCACTTTAAGGTCAGGGTATGTTAGTTTACTTGGTCAACCCTAAAAAAGAAAGTGTCAAAAAGAATATTAATCCTGTCCACTGATTATTGCAGAAGACGTGCTGTTACGGGTACTCGCTGTCCTTTGCTGGTTTTTGGCTGCTGCTACTTGCCCTTGTTTTTACCTACTGCTGGAATATAGCTTTCTGAGGTTGCTGTGTTATAGTACTGCTTCCTACTGGTGTGCTCTTCTTTTATTTCTTCAGTTAGTGTCTAATGTTTATGTCATTTGCAATATGTGAACGGAAACAGAAACCAGGAGATGAAAGACATCGACAATATAGAAAAAGCTATAAACCTGTATCTTTCCCTACTTCAGCCTTTACTATCCTCATCTTTTTTATTTTCTTAGAGTGATATATTGCATTTGTGTTTACCCAAGAAAAGTCTAATCATTTGGGAACCCTTTGGTTAACTAAGAAGTAGGAACATTTTTTCCGGAATAGCAAGTATTTTTCCATCCAGCTCTATCTTCACAACCTCATGATGTCTTTGACAGATGAGGTTATTCATTTCTCTCTCATTTCCAGTGTTGATTATTTAGTATTAGCATAATATTTTGGTCTGAGGCATGACTTTTACCAGCACAGCTACATAGCTGAAACCTATAGGAAAAATTCAGCTGAAAAAAAAACCAGATATAATGTTCTGTTCTGATATGAACACTTCACTGTCAATATATTGTCTTTTGCACTTCAGAAGATAGTTGGAGCAGTACAATTTCTGGGTGGAAACATGGCCCAAATGACTTTTACATGATTCCTTTTAAACACAGTTGGCTATTTTGGTCAATATGGAATTGTAATTCAGTTTGGTTATGGACTTATTTAGTTGAAATGTTTTCTTGAAAAGAAATGTATTTAAAACTCTGAGTTAATCTAAGACTAAGTGCTTTGCTGCACAGGAATTTAGGTAAGTGCTCAAGAGTTCTGCTGAATCAGAACCCAGCGAGTAAATGAATACCTACATGCTTTTATAAGTTCTCCATCTAGTTACACATTCTCAAGCTCAAGAACTATTGATGATTCAGCACAATGATTATTATTTTTATTTTTTACCGGGAAAGACATGAAATGATACCATACATATAAAACAGTGTTTTAAAACATTTATTGTATTAATGATATATTATGCTATTATTATAGTATCGCCTGCTATATGCTAGATGGACAGAATTCAGAAAAGGAGTACATTTGTTCTGGGAAGGCAATGATCTAAAGACAGATAGAAAATTTAACAGGAATTATGAGGAGGGAAATAGTGTATATGGATTAACCATAAAATCTCTGGGAGCTGATGTGATGCTGAAGCAAAGAGTGTCATTAACATATATAAGATAATTTTATCTACTCAGACCTCAAGGGCAGAGAAAGATAAGAACCTTTATAAAGGTTATCTTTAATTTTTTATTGTTCTTCCTTGAAAATTAATTTTTAGGTGATCTCCAAGCACTAGCAGAGTCAATTGAATCAAGTATGTTGAGACAGATTGTGAACATGACAAAAGGTGATTGTGAAAATTTAACTGTTGAGAATAGTGAGAAAATTGCAATGTAAAAGAGGGTTTTTTAGAAAATATATACTCATAAACCCCAAAATGTTTCAGCAAAATATTTTCAGTGCACCTCTAATGAAATGCAGGCTGGATCCGCTGACGACGTGCAGCTTGCTCAGCGTCCAGCCAATAGGTCTGGAAAGTAACCAAGAACTTGAGCTTCCAGGTCCACAGCTCCGTGTCAGTGCCACAATGCTAACTTGGTGGCTCAGATCTAGCCTTCAAGGCTCCCAGGTCCCCTGGCATGAGCCCTACCTTGCATATGGGTTGTTTCAAAACCAGTGGTCTGAATGTTTCCTTGCTTCCTGTAAGCTCTGACAACCAGCTCTGCTCAAGGACTGTCTCTGAGTGCCATTGCTGGGAATGTGGGAGTCTGTGTAAAATGAGGTCTCTCTCTCTGTTGGGAAGAATTTCAGGACTCCCAGAAGTGATGGATGATCATGTACTATCACAGCAGTATTCTCATTCTAAGTGTATGTGATACCAAATAGTTACACACATTTAATTTAGGGTGCAGTGTGACTTTATAGCAGTGAGGGCTGGTGTCACTGAAAGGGATGTTCACATTTCTTAGAGCAGTTCCTTGTGTAAAGTTACGCTCACACAGCTATAAAGGTGTAAGGCAAATAAGTCATATCTGTATAGAAACTGATGTTAAACTGTTGTAGTCTGAGTGGACATAGCATTCTCTATGTTGATTTAGCTTCAGTTAATTGCCTACTGACTTAAACTAAATCCTTAAAGCCACTCTAACTTCCAGTGTGTCAGGGTGTATTCTGTCTAATCATTACAGTTTTCTTTTCTGTAAAGAGGTTAAGTCTCCAAAGGCACTTCAGGAATTTAGAAGCCTAGGACTTCTTTCAGAAATGACTTGTATGTCTAGGAGCCTCAGTCTTTTTGCAAGACACTAAAACTTCAGCTTATCTTGAAAATAATGTCGGTGGTCTTAAAATGGCAAGACTCTGCACCTGTGTTGTGCAGCGTAAAGCCGTAGATTAGAAAACAAGTCCAAAGTAAATATTTAATTGAGGATAAACAATTAACAGCTCAGAGAGATCAAAGAGAGAACTGACCCTTGACTAGGATTGTTTAAACTTGTCCGCCTGCACGTTAGGAGCAGTGACCACTTTGTGATCACCTTCACAGTCAGAAGCAACAGGAACTTTAACATTTCGGCTACCTCAAATCTCCAGGCATAAGACCTGTGGAGAGACCTGAACTTCAAGCTAGCTACACATTTTCCATGCCTGGGGATTTCTAATGTCTCATTTAATAACGATCACCAACAATGAAAGCCACTGGTGATCACAAGTTCTTAAACTGTCAGTTATCTGGTATTTGCATCTCTTGTTGAGGGGAAAGAGCAGGGCGTGGAAGAAGGAAACATGGCATGCAAAGTGGAACTGAAGTCAAAGAGAGATCTGCAAACATGCAGGCTAAAAAGCTGGCTGCTAAACTATCCTATGATATGGAGACAGAGAAAAAGTTAGGAATGGGGAGGTATCTTCTGGCAGTGTCAATACCCCAAGAAAGCAAAATGTTAGCATGGCTTAACACAGCTTAATGAACTTAATTTTCCTTCCTGGCCTTATACTTTAATTTGATTAATTTAATATAAACAAGGAGATTTAATACTTTCATCTTCTACCTCCCTTTGACATGCTGGTATCCGTTCAAAATTTGAGACACAAAGGCGTGTCATCGTCACATATTCTTGGCTAAACTCAAACACCTCGCCTTGTAATGTGAGTAACAACAATTTTAGCATTAATCCTAGCTTTCTGAAAGGCAAGTATTTTCCACAAGGAGGGAAGATGATTTGAACAGAAGAATATCTAAATATCTATATAAGATATCCTCTTTCTGTGTCTTGCTAGTGGAGCATGGCCAAACGTGTCAGGGCTTGCTGATGGACCTGGTGGCCTGAGCACACCAGCCCATGAAGTTTCATTTGCATCATGAAGTTTCGGGATTCTGGTCAAGGCTCTGAGGACAGCTGGGCAATGCTATTCCACTCGATGTTTTTCTCCAGTGCACCGCCTTGAAAATATTAACAGCAACAAGCTGCTTCTCTGTCAATAGAAAGGGCTATCATACAATATAATGACCAATATGAAGGTACAGAAGGGCTTTATTGGAGCTGAAAACAAAGACTACCCATTATGTGAAACTATGAAAAGTACAGAACTGGCTTTTTTTTTTTTCAGTCCAAAATGAAAAGTCAGGACTCCAAAATCGTTATTAAAAATGTTTGTGTATTTCTTGTGCACATTGTACAGCCTTTACTCCCAATCTCATTGACCCAGCACATGTGCCAGAAGGAATGAGATAACAGGGTAGACAGCTCCCAGGTGTCCCTAAGATTACAAAGTCCTACTGTACTAAGGCTCTAGCCCACAGCCAGCATTTCTCCCCTGTCCCACTGCAACTGTTTTGTGGCTGCAGGTATTCTTTACCTTTCCTTTTATCTTTGGATAGTTGATGTACATCAGCTACCCCAAGGTTAAAAAAAAAATGTAGAAAAAGCAGCATTTAGCACTGAAGACAAGCCCTAAGGAGATACTGACAAGCAATCTGTCTTGGGGGGAGTAATTTCCAGATGGATCCAGTGCAGAAACCACATTCCTGAAACTAGTAGATGAAAGCATGGCAGCTGACACAGCTTAAACTTGTGACTCAGGCAAATCTGTGTTTACCCAGGTAGGATTAATGCTGATACCAGCCAGAACTGCAGTCACTAAGTGCCAGCAGTAAGGGTTCTGAGGCTGTCCATCTAAAATGACTACTTGCTCTACTGGCTGCTGTGAATACACCATTGATTTCTTCATTTATTTAAAAAATGACAAAACAAACACTCCCAATACAATCTGGGCTTTCATTTGCAGGAGGGCTGAGCTGGTTCAGGCAGGTTACGGTCATTTGTCTGTTGACATTCTTCTGATGGACAAAATGCCTATTATAAATAGATTTGTTGCTTCTCCTGCTCTAGTGGCCTCTCGCCAAAAGTACGGTCTAATTCTGGCTTTAAGGTTTGCTCTGCTCCCATATGCACTGCAGCTCCAAACACAAGAGAAAATTAATTAGACATACCACTAAGTAGAACAGGGAATTTTAGAAGGTTAAATCTTCCCACAGCTGCGTAGAAGAGATGGGAGACACGTGTCCTTCTACGGCTCATGAATTCGAAGCCTATGAAGCTTTTACATCCCATTTACCATGGAAAAAGGATGTAAATGGTCCATAGGCCTGCAAGTGGCCTTGGCTGTTTCCAAATAAATAGCTTTAAAAAGTTATTATCTTTAACCAGATCATCTCACAAAACATATCATATTGTAGACATAAAAATATTAGTTCTAGCACAAGGAAGAAGGAAGGAATATGAGACTGAGAAGGAGAGACAGGAGAAGTTAAGACTCAGGTCACCCAAAATTAAACCAGCTCAAGGTGCCTGGAACCCTACTTAGAGTTTCAGCATAAGCCTTTCAGGGTCTCACAGGCACTTGCTTTGAGCCCAATGCAAAATGAACTGAAGCTGTACGTGCTTGTTGGGCTGATCTATGTGCAGTTTTAGCAACTGTATCAGAGAAGCCAGACCTCATTCATTTCCGAGGGTCCCAGAACCCTTCAAATTACATCTATCACTAATACACACTTTACTCAAAAGCCCTTTACATGTTTAACTACAAATGGTTTTCGGAATCAAAGCTTGCAGCAATAAGATGACACATGGTGACAAAAAAGGGCTGAGAAATTCCATCCCCCTCGCTGACCCCTCTGCTTACCAGTGGGAATCAGAAGTGGAGAGGGACCTCGCTGTGCCAGGCACCAAACAGGATGCCCAGGGACCGCTATAGGACCATGGCAAGCCACTTTGCAAAGGTTGCTGCAAATCCAGAATGGAAAAAGAAAAGCATGATAAATTATCAAAACTTCTCACAGTAAGAGAGACTGGAAAGACTGATATTTTCATAGATTGGAGGCCAGTAAGAGCTGCATGAGAAAAGTATGTAATACAGCAAGTGGTCTGCAAAAGGGAGACTAGGAACTAAACTAGAAGATCAGGAGAGTATTTTTGATCTTATAGACCAATACTTATACCGCTCTGGAGCAGATGAATTTCCATCTGCCTGCCGCAGGTTTCTTCTGCCTGCCTTGTAAAACTCTGGTCTGACCACAGTCTCAGGTAGGCTTGGACTAGCTGGATGTTCAATCTGATTTCTCATGAAATTCCTGTATTCTTTCAACTGAACAAGGCTCTTCATTCAAGGTTCAAATCTGATGGCTGAGGTGATGTTTAAACACATGTTCAAATGCCTTGCTAAACCAGAGTTTATGTTGGTACCTGTTTTGGGCACTGAAGAAATTGCACCACTCAGAGGAACAGACCTCTGGCCACTCTGGATGGGGAAAGACGGAGGCACGACTGTTAGCTCTGCTGGGTTGATTAGCACATGTTAACCACTTGGGTGGATGTTTATTTAAAACCATCTGCTCAGTTAATCTGTGTAACTATCTGAAACAACTCCTGAGGTCAGTCTTTTAAACAACGAGATTGGACAGATGGTCAGCTTTGCAATGCAAGCGGAGCACTACAGTTTTGAGGAAGCAGATATAATTCCAATATGCGCTTGAATTACCCACTTTTCTTGGAGTCGTTGGATTGTTAGAGCTGTTGCACCAGTTCACAGCCAATGCTTCTAGTAACATAACCATATGAATTCATGCTGCTAGTAAGGTCTAGCATCTGAGACCAGCCATTGAAGTGTATGCATCTGTACGAGAGTTTCACTGCTCAGCTTCCAACTACTACCCCACCACTAGCAGTTGCTGCCTGTTCGTCTGAAAAAGCACAGCGATCTGAGACAGCTATCTGACAGCTTTAGACTTCTACAGGACGTTTGGACTTGGCTGCTTAGTTTGCACTGCTATGACTGTTACTACGGCTGTGATCAGTTACTGTATCTTAGCTGAAGTGGGCTGAAAGTAGCTTCTGAGGGCTGCTAACTCCTTAGCTTTACTCAAGATAAGAGAACATCTGACTCTACACACTTATAACTTCTGCAGACTTTGCCTGGGTAGGGTCAAACCGACAATCTACTTACCTGTGTGTCATTTCCTGTATTTGCAAAAGAAAGTGATAGCACGTATCTGGCTCCTCAGTGATGCATACAACATGATGAGAAAATACACACATTTTCTGAGAACATCCATAGAAACACAGCTTCTTCTCCAGGTCTTGTGAGGGTACAACATGTTGAGCATGGAAATCCAAGCACAAAAGGACAAGCTATGTTTGGAAATTTTGATTGTCCTTGAAACGTTACAGAAATGTGGGAGCCAAAGGGAAGGTAAATAGTTAAAAATATTTGTTTGGCAGTGAGGTTATCGGTTTACAGAAATACAGAAAAACAGTGTTATTTTTTGCTAAAATTTGTCCTGAGCAATTTCATCAGACACATCTACTAGATGGCTGTCCAAATAATTGATTTTGTGGCTTGGCAGTCAAATAAAAATTTTGGGGAAAATTCCACTGGGATCAAAGAGAATTTGAATATTCTTGCCAAACAAAAATTAGAAAATTATTTGACATGTCATGTTCTAGCTAACACGAAATATTTCATTTGAAGAATTCTCACAGAAGTAGAAATATAAATATGTAGAGAGGGAGTAATTCTCAGAACTGCTGCTGGGGAGACAGTTGTCCTTTTATTCAGTATCGCAAGGGCTGTAGCGCTTACACAGGACACGGGCTACTCAGATTCAAATCTGTCCTCTGTTCCCATTGCTCACCTCCCAGCAAAGTGGCATAATCACTACACGTGGTTAAAGAGCTGCTCTCCAGCCACCTGCTGATGCACTTTCACTTTGTGGATAAACATTTGCAGGAGCGAAGATTGGAGCTCCAGCATTACAGAGAGTTTATCACATATTAGGTGGAGGCTCATTCCTGGACACTGTTCTGTGGTCTATCTTTTGTAATATTTAAATGTTTTATGTGAAGTGGAGTTGTGGTGCTAACCCAGGGTTACTCACGGCCCAGGTAAACACTCTACTCCCAGGCTGTCAGATAAATCCAGTATCTATCACATGCTCCTTTTTCTTTGTGGTAAAAGACGAGGAGGACCAGGTTCTAGCCAAAGGTACCTAATTAATTCAAACTGAATTTGTAAAGAACTGCCACCTGGAGTACTGCATCCAGCTCTGGGGCCCCCAGTACAGGAAAGACATGGAGCTGCTGAAGCAAGTCCAGAGGAGGGCCACAAAGCTGATCAGAGGGCTGGAGCACCTCTCCTACGAGGACAGCTGAGGAAG
The DNA here is from genome assembly GCA_013399095.1 of Psophia crepitans. Lineage (NCBI taxonomy): Eukaryota > Metazoa > Chordata > Aves > Gruiformes > Psophiidae > Psophia > Psophia crepitans. The sequence goes on along the minus strand of VWZZ01005916.1, from coordinate 548,306 downwards.
TTGGGCTTGTTCAGCCTGGAAAAGAGAAGGCTCCAGGGAGAGCTTACAGCAGCCTTCCGGTACCTGAAGGGGCCTACAGGAAAGCTGACGAGGGGCTGTTTACAAGGGCAGGGAGTGATAGGACAAGGGGGAATGGGTTTAAACTAAAAGAGGGGAAAATTAGATTACATATTAAAGAACTTCTTTACTGTGAGGGTGGTGAGGCACTGGTTGCCAAGAGAGGTTGTGGGTGCCCCATCCCTGGAAGTGTTCAAGGCCAGGTTGGATGGGCCTTTGGGCAACCTGGTCTAGTGGAGGGTGTCCCTGCCCATGGCAAGGGGGTTGGAAACTAGATGATCTTTGAGGTCCCTTCCAGACCAAACCATTCTGTGATTCTATGATAAAGAATCCAAATGCACTTCACTGAAAATTTGTCTAGCTCTAGTAATTTCTTTGCAAACTCTTGAGGAAGGAATACATGCTATATATATTCCCTGGCACTGGGAAGTTTAGAGGATCCAAGCAGATGGACTGTGGTCAAAAAGTTTTAATTTTAACTGCATTGAATTTTTACAGTAATAGTTTGCATGAACATATGAGTGACATAAATTAGATATAAAATACATTCCTGGGCTGGGCGAGACAAATTGAATGTAAAATTTGGATTAAAGTGACTACCATTAAACAATTCTACATTTCAGATGCAAATTCATGCAAGCATTCATGCAAATTCATTGGAAATATAGTGAACTTGGCCTCTAAAATATGACATCTCATACTCTTTATCAAAATGGTTGTCAATTAGATACATTTAAGAAACTGTTCAGAGAAGACAAACAGAGGAATTTTTAAGGGGTCACTTGAAAAAGATCTAAGAAGGCATGCTGTCTCATGTGTTGCTGCTGATGCACAAAAACTGTCTGGAAGAAGCCAAGACGGTGTCAGGAATGCTGGCATAAATAGATGAATGACCAGTGCCTTTGGGGCACTGATGTTTGATTACATAGACAAAAATAGACAAGACCATCACATGCATTCACATGTAGTGGGAATGAGGAAAAAATCTACTACTTTCTCGACATCAAGAATCTAAACCAGGAGATGTTTTGAAACATATTGATAGATCACAAGATAAGAAGCAATTAATGAAAATAAGTCCTGTTTTAGACTGCACCAGAAATGCCTACAGTCTACTGCCGCCATCCTTAGACACAGGCTGAAACACAAAATCTGGTCAAAAGTGATATCAAGACCTTTCTACTTGGATGCAACAACTTTATCACTGGGGCACAACTTAGTGCTGTATATTCCTGATGACTAGCGGTGTCAGGAAGAAAAAACCCAACCAATCTGGCTTCTGCTTTGCATAAAATTCTGGTCTTCTAACATTGTACTTAGGGCAAAACACCAGTGGCCAACTTTCCAGCAAAAGGGAACAACCTAGTCCACTGGACAGTCAAAATACCCGCTCAGCTACAAGCAGGGAAGCCAAGGAAGTTGGACGGTTCCCTGAGAAGCTAGCCAGACTGTGAGCCCATCAGGCAGTCACACCTTTAGCGAGGCAGCCAACTTGTCCGACTTCTGCCAAAAGCTTTCAAAGTGCCATTGTGTCTCCAGGAGGAAAAAAAAAAGTTAAAAAGTTACCAGTGAAAAAGAGTTATTTTCTGGAAAATGTGTTTTGGTGGAAAAATTGTGATCAGGTCAAGAGGCAATTCTGTCTGTGATACTTAAACAGTCTCCATTGCCTGAGGCCTGGAATCATTACAACATATTGCTGATGCCAAAAGGGAGGTAGACACTGGAATTACCGTACGCGGTGTTGAAGGACTAACTGGTGAGGTAGACCATAGTAGGACTCAAAAGGCTAGTCACAGACAATGCACAGAAGCCTACCCTGCTAACGGCACTCCACTGAATAAAGAATTACTGTTCTTCAAATTCTCGTTACTGGCTGGTTTTACCCATGGGACTAGAGCACTTGAGAAATTTTGCCTCTAAATTGGCATTCTTGCAAATACAGGGAAAGAAAAGCATTTGCTAATATTTACAGACTTCTTACAGGGTACTTTTAATGTGTAACAGGGATACACCAAGAATCACATATATCTGAGGTATAGCTGACTCCAGCCACAGGCCAAAAGTTGGACATTTTATTTTTGTGAAACAACCCCTTTATTATTACTAACACTTGGCTTGTGCACTTGTGTGTCCTAGGTTGACCCTCACTTGCCATGAGTATTGAATAGAAATCTTCTCATTTGCTTCACTCAGTCTCTTCCTAAATGTTTCTTTTATGATGCTGCTTCAATAATGTGTCATACAGACTTAATGGCTGTCACTAGAACTTTATGGGACTCTATAATCAGAAATAAAAGGGACCGTTGAACTGTGATGGACCACTTACAGACCCTTGAGTACCTTGGTGCGCTTTCCACTGACAGAAGTCAGCAGAAAGATGTAGGAGAGATGAGGTACATTCTTTACAGCACAAATCACACAAACATGACAAGCTACATAGTAGTGTGCTCTATGTCACCAAGAAACAGCAACTTTACCTTTAAAGAAATTTTTCACTAGTACTAAATATTAATCCTGCCCTGATCAGAATTCACAAATCCTGCCACATATCCAGACACCAGCCAGTTTTCAGCTTTTAGAGGGACTGAAGTTGGTACTGGGGCCTTTGATTTAGCCAAGGCAGACCTTGATATTATCCCCATTTTCATATTTATATAATAGAAATACTTTGGATTCCTGTAGCACCTTTTATCAAAGAATTGATCTCCTTTACAGACAGTAATGAATTAATGCTTGCAATGCCAATGTAAACTGGGATTTGTTTTCCTTGTTCTGCAGATGGGAAAGAATGAAGCACAAAGATGATGCAACTCATTTAAAGAAGGCTTAGCAGAGCCAGGCACAGAATCCAGATCTCCTGATACCTGAGCCAGCGCCTTCACCTCACCATCACTGCCCTTTCACCTGCACGCAGTGCAACAGGCGTTCAAGCTGGACACAAATACAAAGAAAAGCTTCACCTGCTTTTAGAAATGGATGCCTAAACTCAGGGATTCATAGGTAGACACCAAGTGTGCTAAATGTCCAGGACATCTTCAGGTATGAGATTTCACTAGTTTGAAAAGCAGAACTTGGTGACTAAATAAGGATGAAGAGCTCTAGTTGTATCCAGTTGTTTTGGTTTTTTTAAAAAAAACAACTTTCCCTTTTTCTAATAAGCACTCCTAAGTGGTTGTGCTGTGTGTGAAAGTATCACAGAAAAGAAAAAGATATTGTGAAAAGAAAAAGAAACTGCTTTTGCTTCACTGATGTCTATATGACTAGCTGAGATGTCATTATAACCAAGGCTGATTTTATTTGTAAACATTTAGCAAAGTTTCCAGGAAATATGTGCATGCACTAGACCTGACAATGTGTGGTTGTGAACACAGCACCCCAAGTTTTTTTCATAGGTTCACTATCAGCAGAGCATCCTGTACCATGTGGTCACGTTTTTTACCCTGCCCAATGACACTAGCTCCTTTCCCACCTACACCAACTCATCTTCACGTATCATGTCTATGCCAGCCAGAAAAATTACTAATATTTGAAAAAAAGATAGGAAACCATATCTGACATTGTGTGACCCTCAAATTCTACGTGTACCAAAGACTTTGTTGATTAGAGTGACTTGGGTATATTCTTTGATGCAAGGAACACGTGCAAAACACATAAAATAACATGTTGGAAATAAGCAGAAGTGGATATAACTTCGAATACATCTCCTTGCCTGCCCCTCCAGTAATTCTGTGGTCCTGAGCACTCTCTTTCCTTTCATGTTTGAGGGTGTTTGTTACAGTCTGCCTGTTCTTGCTCCTCCTTGCACACAGGGAGACATTGCCAACGTGAATCCACTGATTTGAAGGATATAACTTCAGATCGAACCAGTAAGGTGAACTGCTTTTGAGCTGAAAGTTGCTTTTCAGCTTCAATTGTTTCCTAAAATCACACTCAGAGAAGAGTTCTTGAAACTCCTACTGGTTTCATTCAGAGCCACAACTGCCTAGAGTTTTTGAGGTCCCTTCCAGACCAAACCAAAATTTTCTTGCTTAAAAGCAAGATAACTGGAAATAATAGACTATCTTACAACACAGGGAGCTTTATTTTGCTCTTGTAGACATCACTTGAGAAGTCAGCATGGGTTCCCCCATGACAACACTAAAAAAAAAATCTGAATGCCACTATTTAGCTGGTTGGGTTTTTTAAACTGTGTTTGCTTCATAGCTGCTTCTCTGTTCTGCCATAACTTCAAGCAATCTGGAAACTACCTACAGAATGAGTCCACTGCTGTCAGCTACAGCTGTTTACTAAGATCTGAGGGAGGAAAAAAAGTCCTACTGATATTAAAATACACTATGAAGGCAACGCATCTTAGCTTGAAACTCTTGTCTTTATTCTGCAAAAATCTGGTTTTTTACATTAACAGTTCCTTTACTTTTCTATCTGAATGGGCTTTTTGACATTAATACTATATCATATTTCTAGTAAAGATTCAGTCTCTCCAAGAGTCAGCTTTTCTGATGTTATCTGTGACAAAAAGTGTTTTCAGTAAATACACAAATAGATTACCATCCCTAATGTAACTCTACTGTGAGATTCAGCTGTTGGGGTTGGTGGGTACACTGCTGTGCTGTACACGCATACATACATCCACCCAGTCCAGACTGAGAGCTGTGCAGACATCCAAACCAAATTCACAAACTCAGAGCTTCCAGGACCAAGAAAGCAAGTTGTCTGCAGTTAGATGTTTGACTTCAATAGACAAATACTTGATTTGTATCTGCACTAGTGTATATTAGTTGCGTTGAGTAGGCATGAAATTGTATATGGCCACTGATTCCTTGTCTTTTTTTGGGAAAACAATCTGATCCTCACATGTGCTCTGATCCTGGCTCTTTCTGCTTTGTTCTTTATGTTTTCATTAGTAAGAATGGTTCGTTAATAAGAACATGTATTTGTACAGCAAGTGACCACCAAAGTGACTCCATTTTTTTACAATCTGTTTCCAAGTCAGATTTCTGCTTTAGCCCACTCTGAACCTCTCGGTTCATTCTGCACAAAGGATCTGAGAGTTTCAAGCTATAAGCACTGAACCATTGCTCAGGCCACAGACATCCTCTGCTACCCTCAGTTTTGTACTCGGTCCTTTCCCAGAAATATTCTCGCCACTTGTTTCCCCATTCCTCTCCTCTCTCACTCATAGCTCATAAAAGCAGCCAATCAACCTTTGCAACAGCCAGGCCCAAAACCACCCCCAGGGACAGGGCAGAAGTGAAAGCCTCTCAGCACGCCTCTTGGGAGAGATGCGATAAACAGCGATCATGATAGAATTTTTGCACGGAGCCGGACTCAGTCTGACTACCACATTACACTGCATGAAGAACCTCTGTTGTAACCGGGATTTAGATTAGGTGGCTCAAAGCCCTTCCTTCAAGCAGAGATGGTTTTCCAGTCTTTTGATTGTCCTAATCTGCCACTGATCCCTGTTTTCCTCCTATTCACACTGTCACCAACTCTCAAGCAAACCTAAAAAGAGACAAAACTGGGACTAAAACAAGTCCAATTTTGTGGCTTTATTTTACACAAAGCCAAGAATGCCTCAGCTACTCTTTGGCATGGGCAGCTTTCTGAAAGGCAAACCTCCTTCAGAAACATCTCTCTAGAGAACCTGTGTACTTAGCAGAACTCAGGCAGCAAAAATAGCCCATCTTTGGGACAGCGAGGTCAGGAAGGCCACTTGTTTAGCTCGTTTAACCTAGGGCAGGGATAGAGGCATCTCTTTTCGGTTTGCAGAGCACTGCACACACTAACAGTGCAGTTCCTGGGCAGAAGAAAACAACAGGGAGAAATAAGCACATATTTTACTTTGGATGCTTGACTTTATGGAGTACTTTAGTTTAGAATTTGGTTTCTCTGTTTTTTCTTAGAGGTCTCACTGTTTAAACTTTGAGGAAAATATTACCTAGCTAGTTACTATTCAGCTCATTCTTATGAATCAGTACTTTCACTTGCTTTTGATTTTAAATCCTGAAGTGTCTTCCCTAATAGTGTGTTTAAAGTTCACAGCCATAACATAGAAATATTTCCAGACACTGAAGAAGATAATACATATGCCTGATTTTTAACCCTGTTACAGTGCAGCTATTTTCTTCCATGCTAAGAGTCTGAAATGCAGTTGCCTTTAAAAGCCCAGAAAAACAAAAGTGCGTTTTCATTAGTTAACGCAATTCCAGCCTCACCATTCCTAATGCCCAAAGGGGCAAATAGAAATTTATAATCCCATTAGTTAACGCAATTCCAGCCTCACCATTCCTAATGCCCAAAGGGGCAAATAGAAATTTATCATCCCATTAGTTAACTGTTAGCTAATCATGAACCTGGGTTATGTATCTAGCAAAGGTATTTTCTTACCTCATGCGAAGGGCTTGAGGCTTGATGATTGAGTTCTTTTTGTGGAAGGCCACTGATGCATTAATTCAACGTGCTGGATAAAGATCCCTAGCTGTTGAAAATTAACGAGTGGAGGGTGGTAGTGACAAATTATATTGTTTCTATCCTGCAAGACAAGGTTGTGGGGCTTCTCAGGGACTTAAGCATTATGGACAGTACTGGTAGGTATTTCTAACATGCGATTAGGAGCTACAACTGTAATCAATCTTTATACAAATCCGCAACTGCAGAATACCTCCAGATTTTCCATTCCCCGTGTTTGCATTTCTCAGTGAAACACACTTCCTAAAGATTGGGTTTCTTGTAGCCGAAGCATACAGCTTGAGCAAAGACATTCTCAAATAGATAGCTGTAAATACACTTGTCTCATCAGAATGACTACAACTGGGCTTTTGGTCTGCAAGACATACTTTAATTTCACTTATCCTAGGGCACGTGCACACTAAATAATCGAAACCAATGCAGAGATTCCTAATTTAGCATCTCCAGATGGCTCTGTGGACGACAAACACCCAAGACACTTGCTGAGGTCCAGAAGCAATACAAGCGCATGACATACAGGCTGATAAGCCCTGCCACTTCACAAGGCTTATTATGACCTTTTGGGACAGTCTGGATTTTAATAGCCTTGTCTAGAGTGCATCAGAGATTCCTTGTGAACAATGATATGTTTGTAAATAACACCTTTGGGAGCTGGGCCCTGACATGGGATGAAGCAAGACGCCCCAAATCTGCTGTCCCACATGCTGCAGAATGCTGCGTAGTGAGGGATCGGTGTCCTGCGCTGTTCCTGGGATCGCTCCACTGCCTGCCCCCCAGCGCAGCTGCAGGAGGAAGGCAGTGGCAGAGCTGGGCTGGGGGACAGGGCTGAGGGGCTGAAGGTGGAGGAGCTGGAGCCTGGCTGAGAAGTGGAGCAAACCACTTCAGAAACAGGAGGTGACATGGTGGAAGAGGTTGCTGAGGACTCAGGCAGAAGTCTGAGGAAAACATGGTGACAGGAGGGATAATTCCCTGTATGTTTGTGTGTGTCCAGACTTTCAGCAGCTGCCAGTGCCTATCTTGGCTGAATGCCCTCCAGCAACAGCCCGGAGCAACGACAGCTCTCTGCTGTGTGCCGCAGACACCATGCCAGGATAACTGCACTAAAACTGCACTAAAACCAGTGGTTTTAACTGCAGGCACCCAGGGCAAAATTTAATCCCGTGTTCTCAGTTCACAGCATACGTTTTTCATTTCTCCGCAGCCCTTCTGCACTCAAATGGGTATGTCCGGAGTACATGCTGGTTACCTACAAGGAATCCGAAGCATTTAGTGGCATGCCAACATCAGGGCAGTCATTGCCTGCTGGGCTGGAGCTGCCCCCTGGCTCTGATGTGATATCCTGTCTGAACAGTTGCCAGTGCTCTGGTCTGCCCATCCTCTTGATCCATCTGAATTCATAATATTCATTTGAGGGTGAGTTGAGGCCACATCATTCCGTGTCCGTTTGAAAAGATCTGTGCGCATGCTATGCGCTGTGAGATTCTCTTAGTTTCATTCACCAGATAGAAATGGGGTTTATGTGACAGCAAAAGGGTAGCCTGAAAAGTCATCCTAACTTGAGAAGTGAATTTATGTCAGCATGGGAAACTGCCATCACAGCTTTGACAGACAAGCACCAACAAAAATCACTGCTGTAGTTCAAGACTACTACTCCAGCTATTTCCTTGGCTCTTGACTACCTTGTTCAGTATGAAGAAAAACGTGATGGATTATTTCATTCCCCCCCTGAAAAGGGACATAATCCATTCAGACAGCTATTTTGATGCTTTTTTTTCCTCTTCAGTTTAGCTTTGAGTTCTTTGAATAATTCAATTTACTGTAAACTAAAGAGACATTTTCCTTCTATGAAACAAGGTCTATTGTTTAAGGAGGGCTCCCTATTTTCTTTACGAGAGTTCCCTAACTGAAATGTTTGTGTCATGAAGTGCATGAGCATCCAATGCAGTAAGGCTCACAGGACTAACTGCACAAACCCTGTAGATTCGACCTGCACAAAACTGGTAGGAATTTCTTCAGGTTTTCTTCTTGTCAGACAGTCCAAGCAGATCTGTACTGCTGCAGTAGTACTGGTCATCTGGATGCAATCTCTGGGCAGGAGAGGACACACCTGGGAAGACATGGATGTATGGAACTTCTAAAACATAGATATCTAAGTTAGATGTATACGTGCTTGTTGTTAGGGAGCCTCCAGAGCGTAACTGAGTGTGCCGATATTACTTCCCTGTATCGGTTTGCATAATTGCCCACCTCTGTACTCTCTCTGGGTGCCTAGGTGAGGAAACTGTACCAAGTGTTTCATTAGCTAACTATATGAAGATAATGAGAAAAATCTACCATGTAGGCAACCACTGAGGCAAATTTTATCTACACTTAAATTAGCTGCTAATATTCTGAAATAGGAGTATCTACATAACCTTTTATGTTGATTTAACATCACTTCAAGTTATATGAGTGTAGCTTTCCTCTGCAGAGAAACCATGAGTTTCAGGTCGCAGCGTAGACGAGTTGCTTTGCACAATCTTTTATTGTCACTGATTTGACATTTTTTTCCTTTTCCAGGCCATGAAAACTGCTGTGATTTCCTGATGTAGATTTTAAACTCTTTGGGGCAGAAATCATGTTTGTACAGCAGAAGTGGGTCTTGCTGTATGAGTGTGGTTTGTAAACATTACCACAATATAAATAGTACATTAATCATTAATTATATTGTTGATACATTGCTGTGTCTTAAGCAGTGGCACTGTCTATGAGTCTTCAGCTCCTCACAGGGATGAGGTCAAGACATTTCCATAATCAAAACATTTGTCTGAAGTCATGGTTGCCCCAGATCTTCCTGGAACAGATTCAGAAACAGAGATCGACATTGTATTGTGATCTTCAGTGGCCTAAGGTAGCATCCAGATATCACAGATTGGCAAATTTTGTAAAACTTGAGAAGATTAAAAATTATTAGCTAAGGTATGTACATTGTGTCATCTGCATCTATACACAATTTGATGCATCTGAGAATTTCAAACTGCTTTGAAAACATTATTTTGTTTCCTATATTGTACAAAAATAATACAACCTCAGTTTACCTCCAGGATAAACTAGTGCTGTTTGGTCAGCACATTCACAAAAAATAAGGAAGCAGGTAAACTTGTCCACTTGATGTGTATAAGAAAAGAGCGAATGCTGGACTCTACAAATTAGGTGCAGATACACTCCAATTTCTTGTGACAGCCAATTCCTAAAACATTGCGTTCACTGTTATTTGACCTGAATTGATTTGATTGCCAAGGTCATGCTAGAAAAAGCAAAAAAAGCAAGGAAAAAAAAAACCCCAAACCGAACCAGATCTCCTAACTCTCACTAAATTACAGTTTCTGAATTATAGCAACTGATGGTATGATCCATAACAGCATTTAACCACATGAAGAGCAATTTAAGACAATTTCACAACTACTTGAGGCAAATAACTCAAATCTCATTTAAACTGCCTAGGGACACATAGCTTGGACTAAGAAGTAAAGTTTCACTCTTCTATCATTAGAACAGATCAGCAATGCAAAATACCTAACCAAACGTGGACTAGGAGACACAGGTCCTTCCCTCCTTTCTGAGTCCCCAAACACTGAGGTGCATGCTGTGAGTCCTTCCTGCCCTGTTGCTCCTTGCCAAGTGAATTTCAGAGTCCTGGCCCCTTATCCTCAAAAGAAGAGTAGGAGGTGTCCACCAGGAATGGCCTATGCCTGGCAACCAGCTGTCCTGCAGAAAAGGACCCCTGGGTTCAATGCCCCTGAGGCTGAGGAGGGCCAGAAAGTGACTGTGCAAGAAGAGGCCACTGGAATGGGCCGTTCTTCCACCTTATTTGTCTGCATTTAAGTCCATGACTGAGATGTTGAAGCTCAAGAGCTGGTTTCAGGTTCTGCCTCACAAAAGCAGCTAACTTCATAACTGAGTTAAGCCACAAAGCAGAGGCAAGAGAGAGAACTTCAGACACATCCCTTTATTCAGTATTTCTTGCTGCCTGTTTCAGTGCTCTGAATACTGGGATACCTGTTTTCAACCTCAAGATTAAAGATCTGCCCCTGCTTGCTTGTTGTGTGGGACACCTCATTCATCACCAGGAGTTCCCTTCCTGGAGGTGGGCACACACAATTTAGGTACTGAGTATCACAGCTCTCTAAACGTTTAGACAGAGTCTTCTGAGATCCCTCAGTAACTAGGCACTGTATTTCAGGTGCTCACAATCTTGCTTGATATAGGCCACCTAGGAAGGACTGTAATACACAGAGAAGATGCAGCACTTCATCATCACAGGAAGCAGGAAGACACTGTGAAAGAAACGGCTGGACTAGTGATCAGGGACTTAGAAAACCTTGATTCATGTTATTACTTCTTGCATAGTAAAACTATGTGCAAATGATGTCTCAATGCCTCAGCTCCTCCTCTGCAAAAGGAAGAAGAGTGCTGATGTCGGGCACTCATTACATGAGTGCTGTGAGGTTAAACTGAAGATTGTAGACAGGATGGGAAGAAAGGTCAAAGGCAGAACTGATATTCTGAGTGATTATACGTTACTTACATGGATAGAGATAAACTACTGTGAGCAAGCCCCATCTTGGATGAGGCTTTTTAATTTGTCCAGGCATTGTCATGTTGCAGCAGTCTATCTGCTTCTGGAGACACACTGAGTAAAATCATGAGTAAATTTTTTGAGTTTTACAGGGAATAAGAATCCTCACTCTCAAGCTGTGTCTGCCTGAGCCTTTAATTTCTGATCATCATGGTCATCTGCTACTATCTGAGTCCCAGTAATCCTACGTCTTCATATGTAAACTACAGTTCTGACCTACATCATCCTCAGGCTGCCACCACGTCAGATGTCTCTAAAGCAGAGAGGTCCTGGCTTTGTCAGGCATAACCATTTCACAGGTGATGTCAAAATGTTGGTGAGGAGAACATCATCTGCAACTCATCATCAACATCATCAACTTGTCTGCATGAGTGCTTATTTTCTTTTCCATCCTTATCAGGCACATGTTTCCAAGTCTCTTGAAATCAAGGTGTAAGAGTAATTTCATTGTTTGCTCATTATTAGAAATAACACTCATCATTCAGTAAATGTGTTGATGTTTCTCAAAAGAGATCAAGTGCAGCTGTGTGTGTCTGGAAGGGATATGCCTAAAGATAAGACATCAGACAACCAGTGAAAGCAACAAAGTAAATAGAAGGAGAGGAAAGGTAGGACAAAGGTGAATTTTTTCAGCAGGGCAGCTAGAAAAAGTACATACCCAAGTTCTTTTCTTCCACTTTAAAAGCTTGTGTTTGGTAGATAAAGTTACAGAAACAAGATTCTGGGAGGAGAGACAACAGTCTCACTGAGCAGAAAGGTCGGTGTTTCATGGTGGAAAAGAAAACAGAAAGGTGAGATCAGCAGAGACATTTCATTGGAAGCACTTCATTCACGGCATGCAGACTACCAGCCTGTCCTTGCTGTTCATTTAGAGGAATGAACTTTAACAGCAGTCATCTATTTTATAGTGATGTCTTAAATTCACAGGCTTATCATATTCTTCAAATGTACTAGAAGGTAATTAACCAACTCTTATGAACCTTGGCACAGTCAGGTATTGTCTTTCAAGACTCAGCTGCGTAAAGGTCACTGATTCTGAAAAATTAACTGCTTGATCTAATAAGGCCCTGCATCACCTCTCATTCTGAAGTTGACCTTAAAGGATCCTCAGATATTATTTACCTATCACTTATGTAAGATCAATTATCTCCTGTTGTTTCTAGTAGCCTACTTCAGTTAAAGTCTTTTGCAGCATCATTTTCTACACAGTATTCACTTTATTCCTCCAGATAAGTCTTAAAAAACATTCTCCCTTTCTACCATCATAAAATCGGAATGTTTAGCGCTGAAGTCCTGGAAGAATAAGGTGCTCATTCTTGTTATTATTGGAAATCACAGTGACATGGCAGTAGCAGTAGAGCAGCAGCAGCAGCATGCTGGGTGCCCAAGAGAAAATCCCTACTGCTGTGGAGGCTGGAATAATCCAAAAGCTACATGCTATGCTGTGCAATCCAATTTCACGTGCAGTCTAACTCTGACCAGTATAGAAAGATGTGATCAAATGGGAAAAGTTTATGGTTTTAGGGCTCTTGAAAGAAATACAGGATTTAAGCATAGTTGGAATGAAGGGGATGAAGCATCAATGGGAAGAAACTGGAAGACCAGAATACCACAGGCACAAAAGAAGTGCATGGAGAGAGACAAGACTAGGATTAAGTATATAAGAATATCATGGGTTATCCTGTTTTAAAGATGTTCAAACTTGAATTCTTCATCTGAGCTACTGGTGGCCAGGGCTGTTTGATACATACCTGGATGGAAAGCCCAATTAGTTCTGCCGGCCCCTGACAAGAGCCCTGAAACCCAGACATACACAGCAGATCGGGGAGACCCACAATCACTGGTGTAATCCTATTTGAATTAGGGGCACACTTGCGTGGGCTGTTGCAGGGTGTAGCTCCAAGTATTAAAGTCATACAATAGTTATCCCAGCTAGTGCATATCACTGTCTCTTTGAGGGAATCAATATCAGCAACCCCAAATATTTCAGCCCCTACTATAAATAACAGAAGAAGCACTCAGAGGTCATACAGCTTCCTTTACATTTCACGAGTTGCCATAGCTTCCCTACTGTAAAATTGCGATGGCTGTGGCTACCTAAAGGATGTCTAATCTTTACCAATTGTGTTTCACTCTCTGCCTAGAGAAAAGAAATAAGGATAAGAAATTAAGCTTCAAATAATTTTCTTGAAGTGTACCCAAGACTATCTGATGAGGTCCCATGCCTTTTTAGAAAGCATCAAGTCAGAAAAATTCAAGTTTATGAACATTAGAAACGAAGAATTAAAGTACATGTTCAGGCAACCTTCACCTTGCCTCGCTTGCGCAGCCCCTCCTCCGGGAATAGCTCCCACACTGGAGGGTGTCTTTGAACTGTGCAGGGGAGGTGGCTATGCTTGCCCTGCAGCCAAATTCCTGGCGCACCTCACCCCCAGAAAACCAGATCTCTCACATGTGATAAGCCCTTTGCTTATTTTTTATAGTCTCTCTGCCTTTATGCACTTGACGCAACCTAACCCTACGTTCACCTGCCATTAAACTTGTTATGCACGGACAGCTACAGGCCAACTTTTGACACCCATAGGACCGATTCAAAGCAGTGCTTAAGCGAGGTGTGTAGGAGCTCTAGAAGATACAGGAGGCCCTCCTTTGATCAAATGAAGGTCCTGTCAAGGAATTTGCTCCCCCATTCACAGATGGGAATGGTCCATCCAGATGAATCACAGCTCTGTTGAACTGGTGTGACTAATCCTCTGTGGCTAATCACACCTTGCACAGGCAAGGCAGCTGGATGATTTGCACATAGTTCCAGTGCTATTGGCAGGGAAGGGCAACATTCAAGGTTTCACGGATATGTTCTTTAATCTTTTATTTCCCGTTTTTTCAGTTATGGGAGTGAAACCTGAAGCATGCTTGAAGGGCATGAGATGCCTGTGGATAGCCTTACCTCTGCATTTATGATGCTTTCTCCCAATGAATATAATATGTCAATTAATTTATGAACCTCCCTGATATGGGAGCTGGCCAACGATCATGTCTCCCACTCTAGAAGTGAGGCAGAAAGCTGAGCTGGAAGATGCTAAGTCAGTAAAGCTTCATCCTTGTGATGCAAGGCTTAGAAGACCAGGGGAGCTCAGAACACTCTTTGAACTAGGTGTACACCACAATTTGAATTAACACGGTCTGAGTTCAGAAAGATTCTTTTTCTGCTATTACCGTTTTAATGAAAAGATCTGATCCCCAATAAGTCTATGGCAAATGACTTCTCAGAACTATTGTCTGGAAAGGAGTGTTTAACCATTCGTCTCTTAAAAGCATGCATCAGATTTTAGATAAAAATAATCTTTGGAGGAGCTTCATGATTTAAAAGAGTACGAAATGTGCCTCTACTTACGATAGTCCTTCAGTATTTTAGAGCTCACCCTGCTTTAGAAGAAATTGCTCTTAAGCCCTATGAATGGTAGTTTGGGTTTCCTCTGTAGTATGTCAGTGAGCAATTTGGAAGTTCTGTGGGCTAAAGAAATAAGTGACACCAACTGTTCAGAACTATAAAAATAGCCTCTTGCTTTGCTGTGTTCCCATCACCTGGCTGCTTGCTGTAGGCCTCTTGTTTATGAGTCACTGTGAGCAGGACAGTTTGCTCAGCTGAATTATCTACCAGAGCTCAGGCTGTGTTTGCGAGCAATGCATATTATAAATGAAGTTATAGGCAATGTGATGCAACCAAAGATTTGCATACCATTGAGGTATGTGCTCTATAAATACATAAAAGCAAACAGACACGATGTTTTCCCTGCGGTCACATTGGTTATTTACTATAGCAGGTGTCAGCCTCTTGAATAATTAAGATACTAACTAAGTTTAGAAATGGCTTGTATTTATTTATGTCTGTCAGTTATGTGGGCAATATTGAGAAGTACCTACAATTAAAGGGCATTAACCAGCATCATCTTTTCCAAGCTGCTATATGACAGCAATACCTCTCCTGAGCTATTTTCCTGGTATTTCAGTTTTTTCATCAGCACATAAGAGAATGTTCAGGTGCTGTTGTTTGTTTTCCAACTTTTGTGGGCATATAACAAAAAGCATGAGGAAAACTAAGTTATCATGTGGAAACTGCTAATGAAGTAATAAAACACCTTTTCAGTAAATATGTAAGTTCGAGGTTAGAGCAAAACACCAAGAATGAAGCCTCCTGGGCTTTGTTCTCGGGTCTGCTGCTAATGCAGAGCATCCCTGGACAAAACCCTTGCCAAGCTGCCAGGGCAAGCTCCTGAAAGCACAGTCCTGCATTGACATCCACCTCTCTTCTGCCACCGAGGGTGCATCTCAGAGCCATGGAATAGATTAGTCCTGGTACTAATGAAATCCTCTGGAGAAAAGAACTGGACAAATGCAATGTATTGTTAAAAAATAAATGTGTGCGTATGCTTATGACTTTGCTTCTTTGCCCACTCCCCCTCCAACACAGTGAAGAAGCAATAAAGACAACAGAACACTAAAATCATCCAAGGCAATTCTGAACACAGTACAGAGTTATCAGCACTCATGATTTCTTTCCTATTTTTCACATTTCAAAGCAGAATCACATTTTAAAGCACTGCCTGGAGTTGGTCAGTGACTGAAGTACTTCAAATTGTTAAGTTCTAGTTACATATTAAATAAAGTACATGTTAATGTCATAAAGGCTGATCAGGGACTTCATATTAAGGATCCTCCAGCTAGTATCAGAACAGAGAGTACAGCTATTTTCCCAGCTCTCTCCCTGATAAATGGAGGACAGTAAGAGCCTGTTTGACTGCTATAAGCTTTTAATTTGACATTTTGGGGTGTATCTGGATGTCAAGCAATCCAAAACATTTTTCAAAGATGGATTGGTCCAACTTTTGTTCAGTCAAAATGAAAAAAAAAAAAAGGAGAAAGTGGGAAAAAACCCCCCCATTCTGTCTGTTTTGAATTATAATACCTGTTTTCCTCTTTGCTCTCCAGCTAAGCTGCAGGGTAACATCCTACAGAAATAATAAAATAATTCACTACCAGGTTGGATCTGCCCTAGAAAAGATTGAAAATTCTCTTTTCTGAATAATGTGTGCCAGCATCTTGTATTACTACAGTATAGAAAGAGCTCCATAGGCTTAAGTGGGAGTTAAACTGGTTGCGCTAAGATGAAATTCTTCAGCTGGATTTTATAGAAGTTGAAGCAAGGAATTGTTGCAATCTCTTCTGCCATTATTATCTATTAATTTATAAACATGGATTCCTCAAAATATTTTGTCTAACACTTTGCAGCAGCAAACATTTAAGTCCAAGAGAAGATGAAGCCTTTTGTGAGCAAAGTGGACGAAGAGAGATTCAAGCAGCAAAATGTCCACAGAATTAACTTTCCAACCCATTAGCTGGAGCAAAAAACCTTCATGAATGAGTGAAAATGGAATAAATGTGGGCTTCCTAACTTCTCACAATGGCATCCCTTCGCAAGCTCTGTTGTGGCTGACATCTGCCCCTCTTCCTTCAGGTTTCCTCCTGTACTACTTCACGAGGTCATACACTGATTTCTGAGCTATAATATACCAGTCCTGGCATTTTGATCAACACTTGGATTATCAGATGCAACATCAATGATATACGAATTAGTTATATCTCTTTTGTGTGTTCAATAAAGGGGCGTACCTAAAGATCATCAGTGCTGTCTCCGTTACTAGTACATGTTTGACTAAAGAGCACAGAGCCTACACGATAGAGTAAGTTTGGTCTCTATTCATTCCCGGTGAGTTGACGTTCAAAGCAGTCCAAGGAGAGCAATAAGGTTTGCAGGGTTCCTTTGGGTTCTGCAGTCAGTGGCTTCGGCTTTGTGGCTTCGCTTGCAAACAAATTTTAATGTATCTCACAAAGCACAGTGGTTTCCTAACTGCAGTGTAAATTGCATGTGACAAATTTAGAAAGCTTTACAGAGTAGCTTTCACTGTTAGATCTTTCAGATCCTCCTTCTCTTCCAAAACAGAGAAAAGAGGACCATTATCTTCTTTCACTAGAAGGAAGGCAGAGCCTGTGATTAAGCTAGGCATGCTCTGGGAGATGGAAAGAGTTAACAAAGCAGGTCCTCATTTCCTACCAAGGCTAACTTGATACCTGAAGTGATGGCGGTATGTGGGGAAGGGGACTGCTGAGAACTCCACAGTGGTGCAGGCAGTGTTGGTGATGCAGGAGATGGAGAACACAGGAGAAACTTTGGATTTTTTACTACAGATCATAGAATCACAGAATGATATGTAGTTTCCAGCTGTGAATGCCATCCATATCTGAGTAACTGAGGCTGCATTTCTGTTTCAAAATATTTAGAAGGGGTTTTTTCCTTCTGTTTCAAAATACCTATAAAACTTCCCTCAGCTCCTCTCTGTCTATGATGGGCTGGAGCAGTATACTCCTATCCCCACAGCCCAGAGCTGTGGCTCCGACCAAGATCTGGCTGGAGCTGCCAGACCTACTTCAGAACTCCAGGACCGGGAGCCAGCAGAGAAGTGTCTGGCAGTGACAGTGCAGCAATCAGCTGTGCAACACTCCTATCCTTCTAATGCATTTCACACTCAGCAGATTGAATTGCTTTGGTCTTCTCATTTATTTTTCTTCCAGCAAACAAAACAACTTTTCCCCTCCTTTTCCTTGACAAAGAGTTTTGCCATATGCTCCAAATCAGTTGCAACCTTTTTGATGCTTTGTCATCACCCACATCTTGGGTTGCATTCAAAAAGAAAAAAAAAGGCAGCTTAGGCGTTTCTGTTTCTGCTCCAACCCAACTAAAATTGAAACATTCTGTTCATTAATTCAAGGGTTAATATGTCTTATTGCTTCTCTCTTACCCTGTATAAGAAAAACTTTTTAACTAGAACTGAACCAATTCCTTGCTGTAACTAACATATCTATCTGACACATTTTTGTCTTTCTGCATGGGTAGGTGTCATGAACAGAATTTGCTCATATTCATTCGCCAATCAACATTATTTATTGACTTAAAATATACTTCCTTGATTATTTTAATTTGAATTAATGCTGCAGTTCATGCAGCTCTGTCCCTTCCTACGTGCTGCCATTACTCCTTGTGTACCCACACAGTCAGCTGGGTCGATCGAGGAAGAAACAAAACCTTTTTATTGGTAAAACTAATTTTAAGCAGGAGCAGTTCCCACATGAGCAGCCCCTAGTGAGCATCATTGTGACCTGAAGGATGGGCAGAGGTAGGGGTGCCTTCTGCTTTCAGCAGCAGGAGGGTCTTAGATGAACTTCAGCTTCTGCCTGATTCTGGCAAACAGCTTCTGGGCTATGTTATTCCAGCTGTTACTTAGGGCATAAGGCATCCATATACCATACTAACTCCTAGTGAGGATATATTTACAGCAGTAGAACGGTCCTACCTTCAGATATGGTGAACTACTGATTAATAACAGCACTGACAAAAACACTTTGTTTGGGGAATAATTGGGTCAACCACAGGATATCTGCTGGCACAGCACATACTGGTGAGGAATCATGCCCCTTTCTTCCCCACAGCTGATAAAAGTAAACCCACAGAAATCTGGTGGGTACTTCAGGATGTGATTTATTTAGAGGGATAGGAATAAGATGGCAAATACTCAGAGCATGGAAACGTCACTGTTTAGGTTTGACCCAAGATATCTCTCTCCACTACTCCACTTAACTCCTTCCCCCTCTTTGTCCCAGGGTAGAGGCCACTGGGGAGGTGACTCTGTACCCAGGGATGGGAAGAAGTGATGCCAGAGTAGTCCCCCACGCTGTATGTCCAGACTCTGTACCAGGAGTATTGCTTTGTATTCCCCAGCTGAAATGTGTTTTACAGATACCTGGCTGCTACTTTTCAAACTGGTTTCACTGAAACCTTCTAGTTATTTGATATGTTCAGGTTTTCCAGTCCCAGTGTGCAGTCATTCTGGGAACGGAGAGTTGCATTTTCAAGTTCTATATTAATTTTTTATTTATCTGGTATTTGCTGCAAATTGACTTTGTTTCTATTAAACCACTTGAATTTGCTGGTAAGAATTTTCATGGAAAGCAAAAGAAAAGGTATGCAAGCCCAGAAGAAAGAGAGAAAGATAAAATTACACCTCTATTGATACAGATGCAGTTGAAAAAGAATAAGAAAAATTGGAGGGCGGAGGGGGGGGACACAACAGAGAAAACTGTTCCTTTGAGTCATCTGGTTAATTTAATTCAGCTAATTAGTTTACACCCATAAAGTATGTCTCCATTAGGAAGACTGTGAGTATAGTTGTGCTGGTATAACTATATTCACGGACAAAATCAATTTAAATGTTGAAATGAAAAGCCAAAGCACATTTTTCCTCTACTGCTCCAGGTCTGCTTTTGCGTTATAAAGGCATAAGCAGCCAAAGTAACCTAACCGAGTTCAGTTTACATCATGTGATAGAAAAGTGTTTCTGTCACCTTTTAAATCATAGATATTTTTTTAATAGCCTTAGTACTTGCCTTAGGTAAAATACATTAAATACTTTCCTTGTGTTAGTCCTCAAAGACAGCACAGGAATGTTATATGACTGCAAACAGAAGCAAGCAGCTCTTCTGAAAGGAAGGAAAAAGTGAGCCATTCACTGGAAAATTTGAGAACAGCTGAATATGATAGATAAGACTTCAGGAGGAGATGTGAATTCTCCCCACCTCTTCTCTTCAGCCTAACACCCATCTTAGCCCAGCTGATCCCACGGAGCTAAAGTCCTAAGAAACAGACTCTGGTTATCTTTCCCTTGCTATCTGGAGTGTTAGGAGTTAAGTTATTGATGTTTGTATAGTACCTTGGCTTCTAGAGACACAGGCCCAACAGAAGTATTACCACTTCAAAGAGGTCAGCAGCTCAAAAAACCCGATGAGCTGAAATGACACGAGGCAGTGCGGTGAATCTGCACTCATCCGAGTGAACAAAGGCAGGCATTCGGATTCACTTCAGATTATTGCATTTATAAGGCAGAAAGTCCTGAGTAGGCATACTCATTCATGTCAGTTCTGTGTCTGTTTACAATGGCTGTTTCCATAAATTTGCAATTTACAGCAGGTAAAGACTAAATATTCAGCCCGATCATGTAGCTTGAGGTTTAACTCAGTCCTGGAGCTCAGTTTCCCAAGTGCTTTAGTCCACAAATGGCTCAAGAATTCACTACGTCCTTAAGGCAATTTACACATTGTAATTACAGATGCACTGCACCAGTAAAGAGGGAGCTATGCCAGTGTTGATCATGCTTGCAATTTTCTAGATTCAAATTTAAAAATTTTGGTCTACCCTAGACAGGCTATAAATACTGTGTTTGGAGGTGCATTATCTTGTTTTTTACCAGACAAATGCTTATGCCTTTAGAAGCTCTAGATAAAGTTGCCTGACAGTGATATAAACTATATTTCTTCTGAAGCCAAATTAACTGTGCAGCAGTTTCAGTTGGTATCTTTATACTTGCGATAAAGCGTGGGGAAAGGTTGCTTGCTTTGACTATACAAATACAGTAAAAGCTACAAAACTTCCTAGCACTGAGAAGCCTTTGCTCATTGAACCTTCTTTTCCTCAATGCAATGCTTGTTATTCTGGTGAGATTTTTTTTTTTTTTCTTCAATGTAGATAAGGTTTTATCATCCTTCTCTGGAGTGCCAAATGGAGGGGCAATTGCAATTAACCCTCTGTTGGCTGACAGCAGCTGCGGGGTGTGTCCCCTACAATTTCCAATTTTTCATAAGCATCAAAGCTGGAGAAGGAAATGGGTCTCTCTGCCTGCTCTGTAAGCAATAACAAACATGGAAGAGGAATGCTGTTTATTTGGTGCAGCTGGAAAGAATGAAGATGATCTTCTTCCTTTATCCCTTTCAGGAATTCAGACTGCTGTTAGGTAACAACAAAACTATGCTAATAATTTTCCACCTAAGTAAGCAAGCATTTCACCACTGATGCTGCAACTGGCTTCTCTACTGCTGCCAAGTTGCACAGGTAATGGATGAAGCCTGTATAGTGACCCCAGGTCGGCAGAACAACTTTTCTGCCTAACTGCACCATAAAGATTAAAGCATATGAAGATGCTGAGCAGAGAATATTCAGAATATTCAATGACCTCTTTTTTTTTTCTTTTTTTCTTTTTTTTTTTTTAACAGGGCTAACATAATGTAGGTGCTTAGCTTTAGGACAAGATCCATTGCTAGGCTGTATTTCTTCCGTTGTTTAGACTACATTCCTTTTTATACCATTAGATGTAAAACTATTCGGAGAAGTAATGTTCTTAGGTTCCTTACTCAACTCTCCAGTTGCATTGGACTGGGGACCTGGGGCTGGGAGTTTCTCTCAGTGTCAGGACAGCTGGACATGAGAGTCCACAGTATGAAGTAGCATTCTGTTTTGTAGATTTAGCCCTTGCCTGCTAACGGTGTCTCTAGGCAGACGGGTGCAGGTGGTCCCAGGTGGTCCCAGGGCTCGTCTGCTTGCTCCCCAAGCTGCCTGGATGTGTGCCAGTTCTGATGCAGAAGTAATGGCCTGTGGTACTTAAATCTGAGCTCAGATCCTCTGCCTCTCAACAAGGCTTATGCGCTCAGGGGCAGGACCACGCTAACACGACTGCGTGGTTTCTGGTTTGGATCTGGCAGCCAGGAGAGATCATGGGGACAGCAGATGTGTGGATGTTTGCACTTGACTGAAGTGCATGAACTGAAGTGCTTCAGTTTCATCACTAATACTAAAGGATTCAGTTTCAGAGAGAAGACTGACAGAGATACTTTGGGTTGGGCAGATAGAGAGTGTTTTACTCCAAACCACGATGTGAAGACCATGACTATGGAAAAGCAGTGGTGTGGGGTAATGCACGCAGTAGACCAACCCATGAGCTAGTCATGTGGGCACCACTATCAGAAGACTGAGGCGTGGAAG
Organism: Psophia crepitans; assembly: GCA_013399095.1. Classification (NCBI taxonomy): domain Eukaryota; kingdom Metazoa; phylum Chordata; class Aves; order Gruiformes; family Psophiidae; genus Psophia; species Psophia crepitans. The sequence continues at coordinate 526,236 of VWZZ01005916.1, read as the reverse complement.
GGAGAGCCTAGCAGTGTGTTATGTGAGTGCCAGTGGAATTTCTGAAGGGATTTTAATGGAGGTCTGGAAGAAAAGGATCATTGTAGGCAGGAAACAGTGCTAATCATGAAAGGTTCTTTGTCACTCCAGAAGATAAAACAGCAATAGTTTCAAGAACCCAAGATATTCATTATAGCTATGTTGTGAAGGGCTAAGGATGGAAGAAAGAAACCGCAAGGGGAAATGTTGAGGGACTTTTAACGTTCAAAAAACATTTAAAAAAACCCAAAAACCTGTTTCATGGCTAACAACCTTGGTTCAGTACTTCCTCAGTTGCAGGCAACCCTGTAAGATACCTCTCCACCAAAAGATTCTACATGGCATCTGCTCTATGCCCTACCACGGACCACAGATCTTTCTACCGTATCCTACCTACGGCAAACTTCTATAGGGAAGGCTACAACACAAACTGTGATGCAGGAAAACATCAGAGTATCAAAGGGCATTACTAGTGCCCTTCCTTACTGCCCTAGAAAGGATATATTAGATAAACAACATGCAGAAGATTTAGGAGTGTGGCCCTACATTACAGAAGAAGACAAGGTAGAGAGATGATAGGTAGGTAAGTAGGTAGGTCCATAGATAGATAGATAGATAGATAGATAGATAGATAAAATAGTTATTGGCAGGTTAAACTGAGGGAAAGTTCCTTCCAGACCCCATGTTTGGTAATTGATAGACCTTACTCACACACTGTTGGCACCTGGGTTTTCCAGTGCCAGTATCACTGGAAGTAACAATGCGTGCCAGCGGTCATCTGGCCAAAGTGGGGGTTGCCAGTAGACACAGAGACCTCCCCCAGCCAAATGATAGAAATGGGAAAATTCTAAAATGGGAAAACAAGGCTATTATATTTCATTCTTTAGGAAATGGCTTACCTCTCTGACATATGGGGAGAATTAAGGGAAGAAACAGCATTTTCCATCATCTCCTGCTGACCCTTGAAGCATTTGAAAGAGGGCCCATCTTACTCTCTGTGTACAGCTGTTTAGCAAAATGGCATTCTCCTGCTAGTGCTACTCTAACACAACTCTGTATCATGGTACTGCCCTTAAAACACGAGTAATTTTTTCCCCTCAGGACCTTTGCCTGATAGACAGACGGTCTCACTATCACAGGAATAGTCCACATCTTTTCCTTATCTCTCCTGAGTCAGCATGGCCAGCCAGTAATTCAGCACTGACCCGCCAGACCTCACCTTCAGCTGGGATTGGGTGTTGGTTCGTCGGCACTATATGCCCACGCTGAGCTGCCAAGATACAGGGATTTCAGCAATGAACCCATTTGGGGAGCTTCTGTCCCCATTCCATCCATCTCTACCTCCTTGTTCATACTCAGCCTCTCCACTGTGTCAACAGTGTCGTGGGGCTGCGCTGGGAACCACAGCCCTGAAATGCGCTTCAAATAAACATGGCTCTTTGGGGAAAAGGAAAGAGGCACCTATTTGTAACTCATCTCTGTTCAGTGGTCTAGCTCATGGCATGGCTCCACAAACAGTTATGTCAGCATGACTGAGGAACCAGTCTGCAGCAGTGTGGGGATAGTGCTCCCCAAACCACGATGGAGCAGGGACACCTTCACCTAGTGCTGTTGTTGGAGCGCTTGCACTGCTGTGTGACAGCCTCTGTTTGTTCTCCCATCTCTTCCAAATACAAGAAGAAGAGGAGGAAGGAAATTGTTAATGGTCATCTTGTCAGCATGTGGAAATTTGTAAGAATGAGGCAAAGGCTTATCAAGGAACTGTTACATACTGTTAATTACTTCTTTTTGACTGACTATAAATAGCTTAAACTCCCATTACCAGGCTGAGAATAATCTTGCATTTTGTTATAAGAGGAATGACTTTGCTTATAGGTTTATGTGGAAGGTTTCGTTAAACATGGGCTGAAGTAGAACGCAAGAAAAATTAAGTGTAGCCGAGTGTGAGAGTGGGAAGGGAATAGCAAGCTCTAAACAGGAAGGTGAATTAGTTTAGCAGCTAGTATGGTGCTGCACAGATTCAGTTAAACAGTACGATTCGGCATAAGGATATTCTGACATTGGCTTAAGTCTTGTTTTCAGTGGATGTATGCCACAGAAGACAGATATAAACTAAAACTGTATGTGCCAGTACTGGGGGCTGGAATGATCTAAGACACATCATCATCGTAACTTCAATGTACATACAGCAAACCCTTTGAAAAATACATGCTTTAATTCTCACGTATATCATGAAAATGTATCTTCTTGTGGAATCTGATTAGTTTTTGATATGGTTAGGACATAGCTTGATCTTTCATGAAATACTTTTATGTAGGACATTTTGAACAGGTCCTTGTGTCTTAGTACAGCTATTGTATAATCTACATCTATAGAATAACCTAACTAAAATAAATCTGCAATCTGCTTTGTGCTATAACCATGTTTGGTGCAGTGTGTGTGAGCTGAACTGCATATCTGTCAGCTGAAAAATGTCAAAAAATAGACCTACAGTATGGTAGATTTCTTGGTCTGCAATTGACAGGGAGAATGAGCAAAGCAAAAAAAGACAGTCACAGCGTGCTATTCAGTGGTCATTTAACACACAAAATTGTTTTTCTTGGTTGATGGCTGCTGACAACCGTGTGGTCGCAATAGCTGGGTGGTCCTTTTTCAGCTTACATAAATAAACTAATTCTGATATGGCTGGACCAGATTGTCTGTGAGTATAAATCCCATCCTCACTAGAAAAAATACGGGATGCTTGCTGTGCTGGCAGACATTCTCAGTCTGGGCTTCCCTGAGATGGCAATTCCACTTTCAGGGTACATAGAGTTGTGGACCAAAACCACCGCAGTCTCAAGATGTGAGGCACTGAACTAATGCTTGACTCTCTTCGCTGGCTCAGAGATGTTCAAAATGTTTCAAAGGAGTAGCTCAGCAGGTAAAATCTGCTCCCTTGCAACTAATCTTCCAAAAATAGCATCCCAACCATAACAAATGTGCACTGCCACCTCATCCTGCAAAGCACAGAAACTGATATTGATGGACAGGGAACTGCAGCCTCCTTGTTCCAGCTCAGCTAGCAGACGGTATAGTGCAGAATTTCCCCTCCTTTTTAGCCTGGAGTCCATTTGAATTAATGAAGGAGCATTTTGCAGCACAATTTGGAGCAGTGTGGGAACTGGGTCAGCAACCTCACAGGTGAAATGTGGCTCACAGACTAAGAAAGGCTTTCCCAAGGGAACAAAAAAACAAGTCAAGGCAGACATTAAAAGATTGTCTGTAGCAGGTAGGGATGGGGATAGCCCCCTGTTTTAAACACTGCGTAATTTCTGAAAATAAAAAAAAAGACCCCAGAGATGAGACTGTCAGGGCTTGTAGTTGTAGTTAGGATTCAGATTCCTGTTTGTTGGCCGATCAGATTTGCAAAATTGTTTTACACTCAGGAACGTGGTTTTGCTATTTTGGCAGGTTCTTGGCACAAGAGTGAAAGTTATTTCCTTAATACGAAGACAGCATGAGGACAAACGCCTGAGATGGTAGATGTTTGGCTTCACTGCTTGCTTTGGGGATATTTGTATCATGTAACATGAAGCACTTCACTGTCTGGGGTCCCTCTATAATCAGTGAAGGGAGATAGGGACTCCTGCTCTCCATCACTCTGAAATAGCTTATCTTTCTCCCTGGTGACCACAAAGAAAGCCCAAGAAGATGAGCTAACTGACTTCGACTGTAGTTATACATTACAAAGAGTTTCACAGCTATTCTGGTTTAAAGTATCATCATCTTCTCCTTACAGACCCTTCTCCAGAGATACCTTCTCTCATTTACACCCTGTCCAGTGGCATGCTATGCCTCAGTAGTGCAGCTGTGCTGTGAATAGCCTTGTGCAACCACGCCAGTGACAAAATAACAAAAAGGAAATTATTTTTCAGATGAAGTCTTCCAATCTGGTGCACACAGTGACCACACAAGCAGCTCTATCAGCGCAACTGGTACACCTTCGTCAGGGGCAGGATGAAGCAGTGGAGGGAAGAAGCAACAGCACTGGCTTAGGGCAGTCATAACGTTCCACAGTGCCTTAACCTGCCTCGGTGCTTCCAGAAAACATGTCTGCATTGCTTGGGCTGGGGCATATCCCAGCTGTGTCCAAGGCCCTTAACCGGATAAAGCTTGAGTGTGCATCAGCCTCTCTCCTCTGTCTTTCTCTCCCTATTGTCCTTGTGTTCATGGGAAAGAAACCCAGAAGCATGGGTGAGATGGGAGCAGGAGTGTGCTCCTGTGCAATGGTGCAGATGCAAGAACTTCTGGCACCTGTTCTTGAATCTACAGATATCCACTGTGAGCCAAGTCAAGTGCCTAAAAATTAAGTTGTGCAGTTTCAATCCCTGCACTGATGTGTCACCTTCAGTAGGCATCTGCTTGAGAACCTCCTTTTCCCACATCAAATTGGAATAGTAAAACCTATCCAACTTTCCAAGTCATAGCAAGAGCTGCTATGAGGAAGGTGGCCACCAGATCAGTGAAGTTCAGGCAAGCTCAGAAAATCTAGATGAAGATGGTAGTTCCTTTGATGTCAGATTTGTTGATGACAGAATTCAGGGTAAGTAAGTGAGAATCAAATTCTGCTGGCTGCCTACTAAAGGCACCCTCATGACAGAGCTTTCCTGTGATGTGGCTTTACTCTGTAGCTGCTGATTGTCAGCCTCTATTGTAACATCATTCTGCAATAAGGCATCCATTCCTCGGGGGCAAAAGAAAATGAATGCGTCGTACCAGTAATGAAAGTGCCATTGATTTTCTTGAGAGTTGTTATTACAATCATAAAAAGGTCCCTTCAGACTTGCACACTGGCACATGAGGCAGTGAAAATCAAAATCACCCTCTCAGCCACAAACAAGTAATGTGCTGAGAAGGGGATCAGAGTAATGGGAGTCAACTGAAGCAGCTATGCAGTCACATTCTGAGATATGGCCAGAAGCAAAGTCTGCAGAGCCTTTCAGAAAAAGAAGGGGAGTGACGGTCTGGCTTGATGGTAGGCCCAAAATGTACCAGAACAAAAGGACCAACTTATATCAGAATTTTTAACCCCCTCAATAGAAAGGAGCACAAACAGTACTAAGAGGCAAAGTTTTAAACAACAGCAAAAGCAAAAGGCAGATCTAGTCACAGAAGCATCAGCATTTAAACAACCGTTACTGATCGCCTCTTCTTTCTTTCTGAAACACACCCAGATTTACCTCAGGGAGACGAGTCATTGCTGCACTGCTGTGCAGAGCTGCTGCAGACATGCCTTTCCCACCTGGAAGAGACTACCTATGTGTAGAGGACTGGAAAAGTTACTGCGTTCCTGTTGATTTCTGTTTTTTCTAACTGAACTTCTGCTTGTGATGTCTAGCTGCCTTTTTAACCTCATGTAATCTAATATATTGGATCTTTTGCCTGAATTTCTAATGATGCCATTCTCTCATATAGACTTGTAATCTGGACATCATAGTCAATGTGACTGATAATCTCTTTAGCTGGTTGAGTCTGCATCTTGAAGCTTCTCACAAATATCTCCACTTACACAACTGAAGTTCTCTACCAGGCTATTGTCATCTCAGACCTCGATGAGTGCCATCTCCTCTTTTCCTTCCTCCTTTAAAAGCTATTATTTACCCTTGCTTAATTCTATACTACTGGCTTCATCCCTATTTAATGCTATAATGGTTTCCTGGCTTCCTACAGCATGCTGCCTCATAAGGAATATATCTTAGACTGGAAGCACTCAAAGGACCCTTCTCTCACTAGCACTCCAATCCTGAGAGTTGATTTTTGTATATTATGCTTGCATTTCCCCAAGCCTATGGACTGTGCCCGATGAGGGGGCTTGCTGCCAGTGTTAAGAGTGCAGAAACTGCTGGAGAAGTGTCTGTTACAAAGAGTATCCACAGCAGTACCAAGGACTGAAAATAATGATAAGAAAATAGCAGAGAGTTTAGAAGGATGATGCATAAGATCCAATGCTTTTGCGTCTTCCAGGATACAAAAGCTTACTGTGAGCTCAAGTGCTTTCAGGTTTGTGCAAGGAATACAGGCACGTACTGTCCAGCACAGCTCCCTTTGCTTGTGGCCTTGTTACATCACAAGAATGTCCACACAGAACACAAGCAGAGTTACTGCAGTTGTGTAAGTACGTTGATAAGTGAATAGCAGTATATGTTTGCGCAGACAACTCCTACAGTAATCAAATAACAAATGTTCCATCTGGAAAGAACCCCAGAGTGTGAATGCCGTAGCACAGAAGAAATTCCTGCATATATAGTTGCTTCTGCTTCTTGGAACATACAACATTTGGTTTACTATTGCTTTCTGCATCTATATCCTCAACTATGTAAGCTGATTTCTTACCTTGTTTTACTAAACTCTACAGCACTGTAGAAGAATCATTCAGTCTTTTAGTTGAGAGGGAAGTGCAAGGCTGGAGAGGCTGTCCATGTGCCACATGCAGCAGGCTGTCAGCTGGAACCCAAGGCACACTAACAGGGGTGGGCCTTGCACTCACACTTACAAGGAATGAAGCTGCTATTTAGTTATGCACAGGGTGCACCTGATGAGGTTTGGATATTGATAAATGCCAAGAAGTAGTGTGAAGCATGAAAGGTATGTAGGGGAGGAGGAAGACGACAGACATGATATTTTCTATAAATCACAGGCCAAAAAAAATTAAAAGCTTGCAAAGAATGGGAACTTTTAAGCTATGGAACACGTAGCATCAAGGTGACCATCAGAGGACATCATAAGTGAACTGATACCTCCTATTCGTAGCATAAAGTCAGTTACAGAAGGGACCCTCTGCCCTAAAAATGAGGAAACTGTCCTGTTGGCAGATGTACCCATATACTAGTATCCCCCCCTGAACAGCTTTGTTTTCAGGGCTGCAGGGTATCTCCAGATTAGGTGCATGGCAATGATGTCACCGAAACTTTGATGACCCAATCAGAGCCAAAGCAGAGATCACACTGCCATGTGGGAACTTGCAGGTTCAAGGGTCTGCGTAGTCGAAACTGTGCTGCAGCCAGGAGGGGAGGAAACTGGGCTCTGCTCTAGCATTGTGCTGCCAACCAGCTAAGGACAAAGTCCTGAACAGCTGCTCTTGTGTAAGATGTCTGGGTTTTGGCAGCTTTATATGCAAAAAATGTTTGTAGCTTGTTTCTGGGCCAAGAGATAAGATGAACAAGAAAAGATGGAATTAACCTTTTATTAGAGAGAGGAATCATTACTAGTCCATGAGGCATCTGAAGGGGCTTTTCTGGACACAAAGTCTGGCTATTAATACAAGGTGGAGCACACAGCATCACATCATCAGGCAGGCTAGCTAAGCAGGATGAATCGAGGCATGAGTTAGGGTGTGTGTAAGGCTCTCAAGGGAGGTGGATGGGAGTGGCTCTTCACATAACAGAATAACATTTTGGGAGCAGATATTTTCATAGGAAGACATGGAAGCTGAGGATGCTCAGTGAGGACTGAATTTGGATTTGGCCAACAGGAAGAAGTGTGGAGTTGGGAAAAAATCAGCCTTGCGAACAGGTGGGTGTTCAGACACCACCGAGGAACTGAGGTGAGCTGGCTGCTGCAAGGACTCTGTGTATGCCACTGCTCTGCAGAGGGTGCAGAAAACAGACCTGGCCTGGGACACCACACAGATCTGCCCTGTCATAAGAGCATGTCCTAAGGATGTTACTGTGCTTTGCAGAGTGTAGCCAAGAGGGACACAGGGCGCTCTTGGAATATGCCTGTTGCACCTTCAGTTCACCACTTCCTCCCAGTCTGGAAGATCAGCTGAAACCCAAGCAAAGCTCACTGAGACATGAAGGAGTTTGTCCCATTTCAAATTCAGAAGAAAAGAGATAGTTAGCTTTACCTTCAGATACTCGAGCTGTTTCTAAAGAGGTAGCTTCTCACTTTCGCACTAGCACTGGTGCAAATGTCAGTGTGGCCAAGGGAATACCTGTGTGGTAACGCTTGTGCTGCCACTGTGTTAACTAGGCTGGTCATCTTAGCTGGAAAACCTGTGACTGTAAATAGGAGACCAAACAGCATATGAACAACAACCATTAATGGGCTATTTTACACTCTGCATGTGTATGCATGTGTTTGTGTGGGTGGTGAATGCATGCAAGATGTTCCTATAGATTCTTGTAGAACAAAAGTTTGAAAGTGGAATTGAAAGTGGTGAAATTACTGTGTGCTGCATGAAAGTAATAGAAATGATGTGCAGCCAGATGGTTTTTCCATAAGACTTTACTATAGACTGGTATTGGCCTCGCTACATTAGTAAGATTATGCTTGCTGGTAAGTGTCCATACCAAACTGATGATGCATTAGGGAGCAGTGTTTTTAATCAATAAGTTTTTGTCTGTCCATCATGTTGATTTTATTCTCTCCAGCATATTCACTTTCATAGTGGAAAGATCCTAAGATGAATGAGCTCCAGCATCAAAAGAAGATATCAAGAAGAATCTTTAGAGGTTAGCATCTTTCATGTGGATTTGGAGGTTTTAGGCACTTGTTAAATTTAGGAGTTAAAAGAGAACAGCTTTGACTGATGATGCAATGCAATGTTGGGATTGCAGGAAAAGAAGATCTCAGCAGAAGGCCAGCACACAGATGTGTCAGATGATACTGCATTCCACACACTAGAAGTCACGATCTCCTCAGTGAGCCATCAGCAGCATTGGTTCAGACTTCCCCTCATTTGAAAGCACTCAGACACACTGGAAGAAATTTCAGTCATTGCAGATAAATTTAGGCTACTGCTAAAAAGCCAGAACGTGCCTCGCAAAACACTCTCACTTTTATAGTAAGTGATAGTACCAATGTTCTTCACCTGGAATCACAATCCTCCAAACAACAGTAAGCTAAGAACAGAATAGTCTGGTCCATTTAGATAAGTATTTTACTTTCCTGGTTTGTTGTAATGGGGTAGGGGAGTTATTTTGTGACTTAGCAGATACATGTATTTTCCTGACTGTCTTGTTCTCTTTTATTCTTTGGGAATGCACACAAGTAAGAGAGCCATCAAAGACTTTCCAGCCCCAACACTTAAGAGTCACAGAATCATAGACTGGAAGGCAGCCCTGAGGCCATCTGACCAGATGACCTGCTTATAGCAGGGCTAACTTTAAAGCTAGGTGAGGTTGTTCAATGCCTTGACCAGCTGAGTTTTGAAAATCTCCCAGGACTGGGATTCCACAGACTCTCTGGGCACCTGTCCCAGTGCATAATCATTTTCAGGATGAAATTTTCTTTCCTTATATCCAGTCAGAGTTTGCCTTACTGTAAAATGTGTCCATTGCCTCTTCTACCTTTGCTGGTGCATCTGTCCTGGAACCTGTCTCTGTCTCTAGAGCCCCCACTCTAGGTAGCAGAAGATGGCAAATAGCTTTCCCCTTCCCTTTCTCTTTTTGAGGCTAAACCTCATTGTCGTAGTGTCTCCTCCCATGTCTTGTGCCCATGATCATTCTTGTGGTCCTCTGCTGGACTCCCTTCCATAAGCTGGACACAGTTCTCCGACTGCAGCCTCATGAATACCAAATTGAGGGAATTGTCCTGCTGGCAAGCTTCTTGTTAAGAAAGATCCTCCTTCTTGCCTTTCTTGGAGGTGGATGTGACATTTGCCTTTCTTCTTGACATTGGGGACCTCATCCAATTACCATAATCTTTCAAATATGATAGAGCATGGCCTTGCAACAACACCAGCCAGCTCCCTCACAACCCTTGGATCCATGCCATTCCATCCCAAGGACTTGTACACGTCCCCATGCTTATGCTGATGCATTTGTTTACGCAGTCTCTTAATCTTCCCCTACCATTAGCAATATTTGTCTCCTTCAAACTCTGCCACAAGGCACGCAGCTCTGGGGGCGGGGGGGGGGGCTGAAGGCAGACTTGGACAGTGAAGACTGAGGAAAAAAAGGCAATGAGATCTTCTGCCTTTTCTGGGTCCTCCATTACCAGGTCTCCTGTTCTGTTAGGGATTGTTCTGAGCTGGCAATGCTTTCTCCAGGGGAGGTTTGGGTGTCCAAGTTCTGTAATAAATTTTCACTTTTGAAAATCTGGATTGTTTGTGGCATAATTTCAACAGAAAAGTTTTGTGAGAGAAAAGAAAGCAGAAAGCTGTGAATGTGAAAGTTTGCAGAAAAGAGAGTTATGGACCCAAACAGACAGTTTCTTGCTGGGCTGTTACTGGTCAGATTATTCCTCACATAATGGCAAATGTTTCCCATTTTTTAAATTCAGTTCATAAAAAAAAATCATTATACAGAGGAAAAAAATTACAAACCCAACAGCTCTTAATTCATTCCCCAGACTGTAGCTCAACACAAAAAGAATACACAGATGTTTTATAACACAGCTGTAGAGTGAGCTTTTCCAGGTTTGTGAATTTGGCACCCTTCTGCCTCTTTGGGACCCAAATTAATGGTTCAGGGCAGATTCTCCCACTCTGGATGTGACAAGCAGATTCCTCAATGCAGCCCTGACTATGCTGCTGCAATAGGGATCAGGAGGTAAACACAAGATCCACCAGCACAAGCTCTTAGGATTCAATGGAGATTGAACCTGAGACAATTTGTGCCATGGGTTTCAAGGCTTAGGTTATCCCACAAAATCATAAGTCAGTTGCAACTACATAAACAATAGACACCGACTGCACAGCCCTATGGAGGCTACCCAGATTAGAAATATGACACAGGGGAATTTGTAGGGTTTGTCACCAGTTTAAGCCATTTGTAAAATATATATGGTGGAGAATGGGTGTAGCTTTTGCTCAATCCTTTGTGCATTAGTTGGAGTTGTAATCCAGTTGCCTGAGGGCTGCAGTGACTGTTGTTGGTATAGCTGTTAAATTATGACTTGCTTCCAGTGAAGAGAGGGCAGGAAGGCTACTATTGTCCAAAAGGATGTTCTTGAGGCAAACGGCCTTGATCATTCCTGTTAACAGTGATGATAACAGTACTGTTAACATATATGCCTTGCTGGAGGCAGGTATACCTAGTCACAGCGTGGCTGCCCAACATAGGGTTGCTTCCTACACGCATTCAGTGACTAGACTGAGAATCCCACTGCTTTACAGTGCATTATTTTCCAAATCTTCACCATTCCACAACTGCATCATGTAACCTCCTTCATTTTCCCTTTCCTGCAGCCAATTCCTACTGGAGGCAAAGCCTGCAGTCCCCCTTCCCACCTCTCTCGAACCACATACAGAATCAAACACCTCACTTCAAATTCACCTGCATTTCAATACACTTTTCTCATAGCTAAGAAGACCGGAATCATATGTCTAATAACAAAATAAACAAACAAAAAAGCGCCTTGATACTGAAGGGACAATTTATAATTGTTGTAATGAATTCTCTGCAGTCTGATCCTGTGAAGTAATCAGGACTATGAGTTCCCATTGCTTCCAGTGAGAGTGAAGGATCAGTGTTTCATGGGTTCAGCTATACCACACAACAGAACACAAGTACTAACCAGAATACTCGAACTACGGAATGAAAATTTCCTCTGTGAAGAGTTAAGATGAGTAAGAGTAACGATTTGTAGAAAGGGGGAAGCTCTGGGTACCAGGCAGATCCCCTGCTCGGTAGTCACTACAGTTTATGCAAGGAAGCACAGCAATGCACTAAGCTTTCTCCCTTTGGGACCACAGAAATGCACCAGTCTTATCTTTTCGATGTGCTTTATCCAGATTTGTTTGGCACAGCAGCAAGCGGACACTTATTGATTTCTTCTGAGCTTACAGTCTGCCATAATAGGGTCAGATTTTACACAAGGGATTACTTAGCCTCGAGGGACAGAAGGGGACAGGAAAACAACACAATATTTTTAAGAATTAGGCATTGCTTTCCTGCTAATGAGTACATAATGAAAGCATGCTTATTTAATTCTAGAAAATAAATAAAGAAAAAAAAGAAATTTGGATCAAGAAGAAAAGAATGGTATTTGTCGGTAGCAAATAGATAGCATTTTTCACCTCCTGAAAAACCTAGCATGCTATTTGAAGTAGATATAATTATGAGCACTGTGTCCATAGAGATAGGAGAAAGGAGTCATACTGTCTCTCACTGGATAATTAACCTTCCATTACCATCCAAGAGGGTGGGATGAGATAAACTGTGTATATGGCAGGTGGGAGGAGCAGAGCAAAGATGATCAGCGATGTGCGAAGGCAAGAAGCTAACCAGTATGCAAAAAATGAGAAATAAGGGTCCAGTAAGAAGAAATGCTTCAACTCACCACCTCCTCTTTTCCCTATGGCAAAGACACAACATCAGAAAGTAGGATGTTGTCAGCTCCCTCAGCTCTACTTAACCTTCTTTAGCAGTGTTCATGCTCCAGACCTCTTTATTTCCCAGCAAAATCTTGTCATCATCCCCAAGGAAATGAGCAGTTATGGGGTAACAGAGGCAAAAGATGTAAACGTATTTGGCTACAGAAATCTACTTTCTAGGATTTTTCAAAGCATTTAGTCACTTGACTGTTGTTTGAGTCAATAAAAGTTAGATATGAAAGGACTTTTGAAATATTGATTAACCACTTACCTGCCTTTTTAGGCACATATGTACCTTTAAAAATGAGACCAAGTATCTCGTTTCTAAAAGTGACATGGAAGCTTAAGGTAGAAGCCTTATGGTAGGTCTCTGGGGAGAAAGGTTATAGGAGTTAGGCTTTAAGCATCCTTAGGTATCTAGGTCTTTGCAAACCCTTTGTGGATCCTGACTTTCAGCTTGCCTGGGAGGTCAAAGTAGTTGCTCAGTAGGAAACCTGAACTTGACTGTTCAGGGGTGGAAAGAAAAAATGTCTGGCTTGCATAAAGATGACTGCATAACATCCTCAACTCAGGACCCCTGCTTTGTCTAGAGAACCGCTGTGTCACCTCTGACATGGAGCACGCTACCTTCCCAAACTCCTTAAAGGGTTAATAAAAGTGGAGGACCAAGTGCCATTACAATGCCCAGTTTATAAATAAGAGATGCTACATGCAGGAGGAATGATTCATTTCGTCTGGCTAACTCTGTGGACCAAGAAGGGAGGCCTTTCACAAGGAGGCTTGGCCTCCTGTCTTCAGTTTTCTGGATCTGTTCTGTAATAATAAATTCAAGGTCTATAAAATAACTCTGGTGCATTCAATATATTAATCTTGTTGAAAGCACAGATGTCCATTTCTTCAATGGAATAATAATAATAATAGCTTGTCTTCCTTAGAGACTGGAGTGGTGTGAATAAAAGAGCTCTGCTAGACAGCAAAGGATGCCAAATGGGCATATTTTACTAGATGAGAAAAACAGCTTGTCACTTCTAATTGTTCAAATTATGCGTGATTCAGTTCTTCCTGCAGTTATTTTTAAAATGTTGTTAAGAGGGTATAATGTGCAGCTAAGAATAAAAAGGGTGTGAAATTGCTAGCTCCCCTGGTAGGTAGGTGGTGATAATGAACATTTCATAAAGTTCTTGTTAACAGACAAATCTCTGTAGTGCTCAGGAAGTCTCTCAGCAGTAACAGTCTCTCACTGAAGTAATGGTTCTTAAGGAATACACACGGGGTTTGATCTACTGATTTGCTTCTTTTTTTTCCCCTCTTTTTTTTTTTTTCTTAATTATGACTTACAGTGGTGAGCTAACATCAGAGCAAGGAGTCAGAACTCGAGGACAGCAGGCATTATGTCGGCATCCCAAAGTGGCATCCAAAACTGCTGACTGGGACCCTGGCGCACGGTCTGCGGCTGGCTCACAAGTTGCGCTGTGTGCTCAGCACTGTGCCCATCTCTCCCCAAGCACAGCTGCAGCAGACACTTCTCTGCTTGCATGGCAGACCTTCTAACAGGTCCTGCTTTCACAGCATGCCACAACTCCAGCATTTGGAAACTGTTGGCTTAGACCTTTTCTGGCCTGTTAACTACTCTTGTCCTTACGGGGGTATAGAAGAGGCCTGCTAAAGGAGCTTGATTGCTCTGGAATATCAGAGGAACTCAGCTCACACTGGCAATGAAGACATTGGGTAAGGTTATTTAGGTTACTGAACCACTACAGTTAACAGCCAGATCTCAGCCCTACACCTCTGCCTAGTGTGGGGGGGCTGGGAGAGCAGCACTTGCTGAACCAGATGGCCATGCCAGCAGAAGTCTCTTGTGCTGATGCAGTTTTAGCAGCAGAGCTGTCCTGTACCAGTAGAGCTTGGCTTGTCCCTGTGACTTCACCTGCTGCTGTTTCACCAGGCCGTGGCTGTGCTTACAATATCTGCAAACATATGGGCAGCAATCCCCGCACACGCCTGAGCTGTAGTCACTAAAACCCATGTAGCAGTGCTTGAACATCAGGCTTGTTAACACGGGTGCAGACAGATATTAGCTTGAATGCCAGCAGTGTAGTTGTGCCATGAAAGAGCTCAGCACTAGCACCTATCCAGCCTCACCACAAGCGTTACCGCCATTGCTGTCTGCAGGGCCATGGTGACTACAAATAGGGACTTTTATGTTCTCCAGGGAGAAAGTCCAGGAGCTTCCTTCTAGATTAAGTGTTTGTTACCCATCTGTTCCTCTGGGACACAGAAATCCCTGTATGGACCAGAGACTGAAACCTGGGTACAGAGAGGACGGAGAAATGGAAATGACAGTCTGGTGGGCAAGAAACAATGGGAGCCTCAAATTCCATTCAGGCTGTCCCAGGGCCCTTGGAATAAGACTAAGTCATAGCATGGACAGGGAGCAAAAACTGTCACTACTACAAGGAACATCACATCTTCACACATGCAAGTGCTCACAGGTCCTTCCTGCCTGCACCTCTGACATGGAGTCATTTACAGGTCGGGTGTATCAGTCTTGTAAACATGCTTCAGTCTGACTAAAGGGCTTTTTCTGCTAGGCTCCTGCATGGCCTTATCCTGCCGACCTTTGTCCTTGTTCAATTTAACCAACTTGGTGGATAAGCAGAGCCCCTTCAGCCTATGCCATACCTCACTTTTCTGGCAGGTATCTTGCACATCTTGTTATTGACATTTTAAATGCAAGCTTCCTGCAGGCATCAGAGCTTCGGATTGTGCATTTTGCAAGTTCTCCAGCATCCTGCAAACCTAATTTCTGATTGTGGGCTCTGGCACTACAGAGTTTACTTAACAGGGTGACCTCCACATTTGTACTCACCTTTTGTGTGGGATCTCATCCTCTGGGGGAGCTTATCTCATCAACTTTAGATGTTTATGATGTGAATCTCTACCTGAATCTCTACCTCATGCTAAGATCACTTTATAGCTAATAGAGACAGATACTTTTATACTGAAATTTATCTGCTGTCTTTTCAGCAGCAACTTGGGAATTACATGAGTCATGCCCTAGTCATATCTTTTTTTTTTCCTCTCAATAAATTATCAGGGGCACTTAGTATCTTGTTCAGATGTGCATGTCTACATTGGGTGAATCTCACCCCATGTGATTCCCTCTGCCAGGAGTTTGTAACATCATCTGACCATAACTTAGTTTTCATTGACATAATCACAAGTAAAAATCTCAGTTAGCTCTAGTTTGAGGTTAATGAGGGGTTTTCTTCCCATGACCAACTTGTCTGGATATTGCACTCGATCTGACCTACAGAGCAGAATGAAAAGGGTTCTCAAGGTATGGGACTAAGCTAACATTTTAAAAAAAAATTGTCATGACATGTCTCTTTGAAGAAAAATGGATCACATGTGTTTGAAAAACACATTGCAGAGTAAGCAATGTTTTAAGACTAGAAGAACTGTCATAGAGAGAGGACTCCTGAGTCTTAGCCCTACCTATAGCATTGACTTTGTGGCCTTCAGGTCATTTACAGCCAGTCTTCCAGGAAAGAATATGTACTTGCAGCAGAGACAGTAAAGAAATAAAATGACTTCTCAGCATCTTGAAAATTAGTTTAACAGAAGTCTCAGACTCAGTGCATAGCTGTAATGAAAAACAATTCAGAGAACTGATCTGAGGCTTAATTATCACAGCCATGAAAGGCTCTGTGACCTAGAAAAAGACAAGAAATAGCAACCTCAGGTCTAATCTCACTGATGTCAGTAGAGTTACAGATAACATGATCTGAGTCTCCAAACTTGTATTTAACCTCTAGTTATTCCAAGCACCCACAAAACGCAAGGCACCTGATGGACAGTTCAATGGGTATGTTTCTGGGGAGAACTTAGAAGCCCAACCCTTGTGCAACTTGCCATGCTCAGAGAATGTACCACTCAGGAGCCAGTTGCCTCCATCATAAAGGACTTTGGCTCTCCACCCTTTTCTGTAGAAGCTGTCCTTCTTGGCTGCTGTAATTTTTAATGGTGCTAGTAGCACCACACCAACTCTGGTTCAGAGCAGGAAAGGGAGAGAAGTTTATGAGTACACAAGCTGAATGAAAGTTACAATATCGATTTTCTGCACAACCACTTGGGAGGAATGAGGAACCAACACTTACTTTCCGTAACTGTCTGGTCATCATTCAGGTTCCTGGTATACTCTCCAGATAAGGGTTAAATTATAATCCAGTGGGCAAATGACTTTGAAAAGGGTGATTAATCTAGTGAATAACAGATGTTTGTTTCATGGACAGAACACATCAGTGGTCAGATTTGTATATTGAATTGTTCAGAGTCCTACTTAATGGTATCAGGAAACAGCAGCATTTGTGGATAGATAAAAGTATTCAGGTGAGTCTTCCTACATCCCAACTCATCAGCAAAATTGCCATCAACAGTCACAGGTTTGGAGCAGGCACAGTGAGTAATCTCATATACTAGCTGAGAAATTAGGGGCAGCAAAAAAATGTTAATTTTCAGACATGAAATTCTTGATATTTGCCAGCAACAATTATTGACAAAAACTGGATAGTGGTGAGAGTGGTGAATCTTATTATCTTAAAATATTATTGGAGCACTAAGAAATTTGTGGAAGAACAGCAACTCCTGTCCTGCCTTGCCAAGAAAAGCAACTCAAACCAGCACCAGTCATGAGTTAGACAGGGTGTGAAAGACCTAACTCTCACAACACTCAGCTATCCCAAAGTTTGAGATATATAAGGCCTTTATGTGGAACCAGTAGATGTCTTTGCTAATGGCTGAAGTAATTCATATTAGATAACACACATGGGCTACAAATTAGGAAAAGACTCACTGTGGGGTGGGTCCCAGTCTGATGGGAGGGTTTTGTAAGGACTCTGCAGGCTTTCTGCCCTGGTGCAGCCCCTCCACTGTTCCTGCAAGTGAGAGAGCAGGAGAAAGGGTGACAGCTTGGAAATTCCCAGGGCCAGTCACACCGGAACTCTTCACTTTGGTGCGTCAGTGAGGTACACTGGCTAATATCTCAGTGATGAAGGTTGATGACTTGCAGGGAAATGGGAGATTGCTATGTACCCTATAAATTATTTTGGTGCCTGCAGTGCTTACCTGGCTTCTACTTGGATGAACCAGCAGTTGCTGTGTTCCTCTGCGGAGTAGGGGTGGGGTGGGGTGGTGTGTTGATGTGGTGGTGGTGTGTGGGAACTCTGGGATACAAATTATTTTAATCAACAGTTCTTGTCAACTCAAGAATACATAACAAAAGGCATTATCAGGAATCCACTGATTAGCAGCTGGGAATAGCTTGATCTTTATCACTTAATGCAACCCACACAAGCAAAAAATTTTCTGCAGACACAGTAGTGGGTTTAGGCAAACGCACAGGCAGGAGCACAGTTTCAGACTGCGATGCAGACGTACTCTGAAACTCCTGAATCCCTTGACTTGAGTACTTACACCCAGTACAGACTGTGAGTGAGACCCATCAATCTGAATGGGCAAGATGAATAAAGAGAGGTCCCAGGGTCAAGCAGCAGGTCAAAATGAAAACAGAACAGAATCCGGACCTCTAAACTACCAGCTAACCATCCAGTTCACTGGCTTGTGCTCATCTTCCTACAACTCACCTCTGAGGTTAACATGAGACATTTTCTGCCGCAAGTGATGCAGGCTAAGAAAACGCTGAGATTTAGTGTATGAATGCAGATCCTTTGGGTTTACAGAGGCACGTGTGCTTTTATAACAGAAAGTATGATCTAAACTGATACCAGGCTTATCTGTGCATGAGTGGCCCAGGAATAACTAACCCATGCATAACTAGGTTCATGAACAACAGTACAATACAAAGCCAGTCGTACAAGCCAGTTCTTGAGGGAAGCTCTGTAATAATGAAAGGGCAGGCATAGCCCAGCATTCATGAATCACCTTATGGTAATAAACCCAAATACCTAGTACACATGACTTCCCCAGCAACAGTAAGACAGCTCCTGACTCTCACAAGCGCCCCTCGCATCCCAGAGTACGAAGCAATTCCCTCCAGAGATGCAGAAAAGCCTGGGTAGGGTAACCTTTCTGCTGCAAGGCTGTGAAAGATCATATCTGGAGGGGAAAGACAGTGATACTGAAGGTAACAGAAAATCCTTTCCCAGATGCCTGCTTCAATAAACAGTGTTTTTAACTTGTTTCAGAGCCGCTGAGACCAGTAACAATAAGCTGTGGGATAACATCAGGCCTGAGCCTGGCAGGAACAAATGGAGCAGTGGGGAAAGAGAGGCATGTTTATGGCTGTTGGATGGAAGCCATTCAAAGGAAAATGAAGGATTTTACAGCCTGCATAACCTACATCATTTAAAGCTGGACAATGTCACTGCACACCCTCACTTCATATCACTCGTAAACTCTGCAAGTAGACAGGGTGCAGTAGATTTCATCATTGCCTCATCAACTTCAATGCACTTTGCCACTGGCGTTACCTTACCTCACCTTTGACTAGCTGCTCTGCCATTACCAGAGTCATCCTCGGCAGGACCTCAGTACCTGTAGGCATGGCTCTGTCATGCCTGGCTGCCCCGAGGGAGAGGTCTTCCCCTGCAAAGCAGAGCATGTGTCAAGTGAGGGAGCTCTCAGCACTTCCCATAGCTGAAATCTCAGGAGAGGGACAGGGACCTATCTCAGGCCCCAGGGACATCTCTCAACTTTTGGTGGGCTGATCAAGAGAAGAGGGTTAAATCTAAACCCACCACTGCCCATTGTGGTTTAATTGGCATACCTGCATCCAGAAGCTCACTCCTTTTGTGCTCTCTTCTGTTCAGGTAACCATGACTTCTGCACTATGCTCACATCTCACCCACTAACCTGCTCATTCATCTATCTGTCTGCTTCCCAATCTATCCACCTTAAAAATCACTTAGAAATTGACACGGGAGCATCCACTCAGACATTGATGTTAATTTAAATTAATCAATCTGGCTCATCCCCTTGGGTCTGACTCTCAGTTATATTTAAAATCACATTTCAGATCCAGGAAATGGAAAATGAGATCTTTCCAATTAAATTAGCACTTTCCATTAATGCCAGAGGTTTGCTTTTTAGTGAAGCAGCAATCAAACAAGCCCAACATGTTGATCTCTGCATTCTTCAAAACTGTGAAGAAAATCATCTTTACAGAAAAAGACTGAAAACATTTTAGCTGAAGAAACAGAAGAGGCTAAACCATTTAATGCATCTATTCAGAAAAAAAATTAGTCCCTGTAGATGATGAAATTTGCTTTCAATATCTTATGGTGTTGTCTTTGAGCTGATTCTTTCTCACCTGCTTTCATCATCTCTGGTGGCTCTAGAATTGTTATGTCTTTCTTACCCATGTGTTTCTTATCCATGGGGAGACATCCAGCAGGCCTCATCCTCCTCAGTCTTAATTATCCTCTGCAGGAGAAGTCCGTGCTCAAAAGATAAGGGGTAGTAATATCTTCCAACAGCGTCTATATGGAACGCAGAAAATTAAGAAAGCATCAGAACAGATATATTCCTGTAACTTGTATCTGTACCCTCCAGAGAGACTGGAGAAACCAATGTTACAAGACAGGTTTGCCCAGCTTCTTAGCAGCTGGGTACTGAAATATATGGTCAGATAAATACATAATTTAAAACCATTTGATTAAAAAAAGAGAAATTGCTCAGGATACAGATGAACTCATTGATGGGTTGGAAGTGTGCTCATGGGCTGCCTGTGAGCACCCTTATATTTAGATTATACTGTGCAAATGAGAATGTGCACATCTCATGACACATTCCTTAATGTGCAGCATAGACCAAACAAACTCTTTCCAACAGGTTATGTCTACATCTAGTGCCCGCTTTGTGTCACTGGGAACCTCTTTTGCTTCAAGGGATGTAGCAGCTGCTGCGTCCACAAATGAGAAGGAAAAATGGGAGTGGAAACCAGAGGTGTCCCTCCTGCACCAGCGACATATAAGACACCACTATTCTTGACTTAGAACTTAAGTGGAAGGACGCAGAGCTCCTACCTGGCCTCCAGTACGAGAAAGACTGGACAACCCTGACTGACTTGCTATCTAAATTTCTTACATTTACGAGTTAACGTTCAATTCAAGCTGAAACTGTGGGCCTACATTCTTGGCTGAGATAAAATTGTACAAATTTACACTAGTTGAAGATATGATCCACTGCCTTTAATCACAATATGCTCATTTATCCCACCAAGTATCTGGCGTATGTTGAGTTTTCTTCCATTATCTTGATCTCTAGACTTTTATGAGGGAGAAGAAGCTTGCAGATGGGGTCTGCAGTTTAACTGAGAACTTCTCAGTGGGAAAATGGCTGAAGTGAGACTTTGCTTTTATAAACAATTTACAGTCAGTGCTGTCTTTAAACACTCCCTATGATTCCTCTTTGGAGGCTTCCAAGAACATATTAAAGCTCCTAAGAGCAGCACTCTCCATTTCATGGTAATGAAGTGGGAGTGACAGCAGTGTCAAGTGATGGCTGCTGGCATCTCTACATCAGATAGCAAAGCATGGGTGCAGAAACACCTCATCCAGCACAACGAAAGATAGCAGCACAAGCACAGGGGCCGCACAGCACCTGGGAGGGAGGGTCTTTCCAAGGAAGCCTGCTGCTTTTAAACCAAAGCTAGTTTCTCCAAAGGCAGCTGCTGTGCATCCGTCAGACATACCAGCTTAGGTAGGAATAGGGCAGTGTTAGTCCATGCGCCTGTGTTGCACGGAGTCAATATGCCCATGCCTTTTCCAGCTCCCAAAATGACCAGGCTGATAAAAAAGAGTTTTAAGAAACTTCCACCTCCACCAAAACCAAGCACAGAACCACACAAAAATCCTGGGTGAAGCGTGGAAAGAGATATTTAAACATATTAAGGGTATAGGAATAAGTAGTTTGAGCCTGCAGCCTATGTTTTTGGGTAAAAAACCAGAAAACTGTTTTACAAAGTGTGAGAGTAAAGAAAAATGTTTGAGTTTTTATCTCTTTGCAAAGAAAATAATTGGCTTGGATTGAGCCCTTCCCTGGGAGTGTTTGCAAACCAAACATTACGCAGCTGCCAAGTGCCTGAAAACCAAAATGTGAAACTGACCTAAAATAAAAGCAAAAGTGATTGCTTTATTTCCATCAACACGGAAGACAACTAATCAGAGGCCTAGACGCAGAGCGAGTGAAGACCTTTAGGATGTGATTCATCGGACATCTTAATGTGCACAATGCCAAGGCCTCCTGTACAAGCAACTGAAAGACATACACACTATTCAGGTGAAATTCATCTTATCCTAAGAGTGGGTCAGAGAAATTATACCCTTGAAGTCGTTTGATTAATTTTTATATAAATTAACATATTATTTTATATCTTAAATTATAAATATATTAATTATTTCTAAATAAATAGTATAAACAAATATAAACAACATAAATAATAAAATGTTTTCTCTATAAAATTATTATTTTATGTATATAATTTATAAAGTTAGAATAATAGAATATCCTGAGCTGGAAGGGACCCATAAGGATCATCAAGTCCAATTCCTGGCTCCACACAGAACCAGCCCAGAGCAGATTACTGAGAGCATTGTCCAGACACTTCTTGAACTCAGCCAAGCTCAGTGCTGCGACCACTTCCCTGGGGAGCCTGTTCCAGTGCCCCACCACCCTATCAGTGAAGAACCTTTTCCTGATCTCCAACCTAAACCTCCCGTCGCAGCTTCAAGTTATGTAAATAAAACATAAAAATATATTTTATATATTATTTTCTATATTAATTTATAGATAAATATAGAAATTAATCAAAGGGCTTCAAAGGTATGATTTCTCTGACCCACTCTTAGGATAAGATGAATTTCACCTGAACAGTGTGTATGTCTTTCAGTTCCTTATATAGATGCCTAATATTGGGCAAGATTAATTCTTTGCCAAATCTTTAACAAATCATTCTGCAACATTACAGCACCCTTTTCTCGTAAACTAAGTATTTTAACGAACAGTAGATGCAGAAACCAGAACAAGATTTTAAAGATGGATGAGATAAGGAAAGGCTGGAACTGCCCTGTGGTATGTGTGCAGTGACAGCGATTCCCCAGGTTTCTTGTACACCACAAGATTTTGCCAAAGCTACCTTCCGCTTGCCATTCGGGACTGCGTGCCTACGGCCACACGCACTAGCTAGAGCCTGGCATGCCGTGCCTGATGAAGCTTCAGGTGCACTCAGACATTTTTTCCCCACAGGAACGGGAACTAGATTGCCTCTGAGAAGCGGGCAGCCACACAGACCACGTCTCAGTTTCCACAAGAGCTGCGTGGATGCTGCCACCAGCATGAGGCAGCACCTAGTTTAAGGGATTGTGCATGCCATGCCATTACTGGAGTGCATTAGAGATCTTATTTCTGTACAGATCTTAAGTAGTGATTGCTCTCAGTATTTCTGGGAGTTATAGAATAAGGAACATTAATTCTACCTTATGATTGGCAAAGTGAGAAGTGGAAGGTTAGAGAGGTCTTACTTGTCCTTACCAGACTTGCCAGCCTAACTGTGTTGGTCCAGAGAATGAATAGAGTAGTTATTCCAACAAGATAAGCCTTTATTTCCTCTGGGAAAGTAATACGAGCTTTATACTCGTTAGGAGGGTTTCCTGGCATAGGAAACTGAATCCAGAACCAATTGAGGTTAACTGGCAAATACTTCCTTGTGCAGATAAGGTTTGAATTACTCCAGAAATACACGCTCCTACAGCATGATCCTATATTTTGCCTCTACTGTACTTCACCGTTTCTCATATACATAACCTATTGCATTTGAAATCCTGTTCCTACCTTATTGTGTACTGCTGTGTGTGTCTGTACACATTTCAGCATCCATCATGTATCAGGTTAGAGGTGCCCTGACCCACAGCAACTTGCTGAACTGTACAGTGAGTTAACAGACATCTAAACTGAGATCTAAAGTAATCCCCCCGTGCCCGTCTGAGTGAAGGTATCTAGGGCTGGAAACTTGAAAGTTAGTACTTGTGTTTGTTGTGAAGAGTAAATCAACAGATTTACTGCAAGTCTCAAACCAGATGTAAGGTCAGTCACATCAGACCCTGCTTAATCAGCTGGCTTTGCTCAGAAATACGATAAGGGAGGGCAAGGCTGGGAGACACAGCTCCTATTGGCAGTCTCTGACAGCTCCCTTTTATTGCAAATCAAATGGTGTGCAAGATTATAGGTGAGGAACTAGCTCACCCACCCACAGTTTAACTTTCTTTCTGCACGTCATTTATTTGTGTAACAGCATTGCATAGTTGTTCCAGCTGTATGTACACCTACACCCTTTAAAACAGATAATCCAGGTCTGATGTAACTTAACTGAGTTCAGCAGAGCTTAACCATGCTCTGCAGTTCTGCATCGTAGCTGGCATCCTCAGGGCTCTCCAGTGGCCGTTGCTCCCCCTATTTAGGGACTAGTGACCTTCTCAAGATTGCTACTAGCTGCTCAGCAGGTGCTCACTTGGGATTAAGGGCCAGGATTTGAAGCCTCTGCCCCTTCTGAAGTGGAGCTGCTAGGTACCTTGAATTGAGTCTTTTTCAATCTCTGCAGATATGCTTCTGCAACTTGGTGTTACTATTTAACATTCACGGGAATGGATCCTAAATGTCACGTTTTCACAAACCCCATACCTTCACAAGTGAGCTATACTGTCAACCACTGGCTCTCTCCTTTCTATTCCTGCAACAAATATTTAGCTCAGGAGGCTGAGAAAGATTAACTTTTATTTAGCCTGGGGCCTTTGCTGTGATACAGATTTAAATCCCTCGATTTTAATCACACAAAAATATGAACCTGCGTCGCTTTGACCTAAATGACTTCCCTAACCATTTGGCTGCTGGCTGTTTTGAGGTTTCTCTGTTGTGTTTCCACAAACAGAAAAGTCATGTGTAGGTGTCTGTCTCTGCCGAAGGAATCATGATCGAATGCTGTGTGGAAACAGGTGCCCGTCTGAGGCAGTCAGACATTTCTGCATCTATCCTTTGCTCTTTTCACTTCTGTTTGTTTCTGCAAGCTCACATGGACAATTCCTTGCTAAAGAGCAAGGGATGTCTCCCACTTATGTACATAAACATTCCCAGACATTATATGGGGAACATGTTTACCTTTCTCAGGACTCAGATCTCCACTATGGGTCAAGTCCATCTAATACCAAGATGTTATAGTGCCTGAGAATCAGCAGACATCTAGACCCATGAGAGCTGACTCGATGGTACCTGTGACAGCAATTCTTCACACCGCTGGCTACTGCTACCCAAGCACTGGACTATTCTTTCTCTTCCTATTGTAGTCATTCCCTAAGGGCTAAATCCACATACAGATTTATACATGTAGTGATTCATCAAGCAAAAGAGAGGGAAGGTAATAGCTCTCTGCCTTACGGCCAAGTTAATAATTTATGAACAGTGAAACAGCTTCAAGAGTGGCTGTAGATGACCTACCCATGAACCTTAGGTATTCATGTCATACTGCTGGCCTGCCGTACCTGAGTCAGAGTGGCGACTTGAAAACGGGTCCCTTCTTCCCAGGTATGAGCCCCTTTAATTAATTTTTTCAAGACTGGGGTCCTGTCCACCTGTATGGCACTTTTTTTTTTTTTAACTGTCTTGTTTAGCTCCAAGGTTTTCTGGATTCAGTGAATCTCACTGCTAGCTACTTCACGCACAGCAGGTAATATTGTACTGTTACCCTGAGAATTAGAGGTTATATAGGGGTCATGCACATAGAGTGGTAAATATCCTCATTGTGAAATCATGCAGAAATTCTGTGACAGGTCCCAGACTTTCCCAAGTTTTAGTCCAGTGTCATAACAAGAACCACGGTACACTCTTTTTTGGCTGCTAGTTATCATCACTATATTTTATGTCACCTCAAAAGATATCCTTGTGTTCAATCCTTATGCCTTCAACTCATTGCTCAGCTGAAACATCCTGTTCTGAGCTCAAAGGCAACAGTATCATGGAACAAATAGCAACAACATCCAGCCTTGCTGGAGCTCAAGAGATCCCTGGGGAAGACCATTCTCTGCTCGGTTCCCCAGGTCACTCATTGCAGCACGATGCTTCCTGAATTACTGCAACTAATGCTGTCTCAAAAGGAAGACAAACTTGTGTGAAACCATCATCCCCTTCCTTCTGGCTTTTCTTGAAGATCTTAAGTGTTGCCAATTCCTTCAAATTTTCCACAAGTCAAATGAGTTTGGAGCATGGTGGCAGCTGACACCAAAAGCTTCAGCATCCCAGTGAACTACAACCAACCTAAAACCAAGCCCCTAAGACTGTCTGGATACTCTTGCACTCCTCACGGAGAAGATCAGCAGATCAGAACTGGTACAGAGATCAGGGAGATCTCAACCCTCTCCAGAGTTAGGATTCTAAAGTTAACATCACTGAGAGAAAAGAGTGGGAGGAGGAAAAGTAGTCCCTGGAACTCCTCTGCAACTCCCCATTCTCTTTGGTGTTTACATGACGCTGGCCCCACCACAGCAGAGGAGGACTTTGCTGTACATACTTCTTCCTGGCACAGGAGAAGGGTTTATGCACACAGAGGAAACACAAAAGGAGCAGAGATGATTTTGCCCAGGACTGGTGAGGGAACTCATGTGGGAGCAAGACTGATTAGGCAGATGCAAGACCAGAAGAAAGGGTGAGAAAGAAAAGCTTTATGTAGAAAAAATTATGAGAGGTGGTTTTATTTGCTGGGAACGGGGCTGGAGCCATGTGAGGAATGTGCTGTTGGAATTAACATGACCTTAATACACTTGTGAACACTGGCAGCACCATTTGTTTCTCTCTTTCTTTCGCACAAACGCACAGAAACACAATCTGTTGCTGTGCATTGCAATAAGAGTTCAAAATTCAAAGGGCAGACATTGAAAACTATAACTTAGGCTTTTTGGACCTCTGGACTTGATTGTGCTGTAAGGTTTCAAAAGTCATCTCATCCAAATAGTGATGATGCTTGAGTCTCCTTACTAAGGAAGATCTGAGATGGGCCATTATTTTGGGTACAACCAAACTAGTTATGTTCCATTACAGTCTTGACTTATATTCATTGCTTATTAAGGAGTAATTCTCCCTTGTTTTGAAGCCCTTAACTAATTAAACTCCTCACTGTGCTTTGTTGAAAGCCTTTCCTTAATCACTGAGGAAATACAGATGGATTCATTTATTTAAGAGAAAGTTTTTAAAGCCATTACAAAAAAAAAACCACACCAAAAACCAAAAAATATGAACCTAATCAAGTGTTGAAAGCAAAGCACAGTCAGACCAAGTTGCCTGACACCTTCCATGATAGTTCCAGTACATCAAGCAGTCATCCACCCCATTTGCTTTCTAGGATTATATTTTTCTGTGCTAAACCTCAAAGAATTAGCATTTTAACATTTTAATTCAAAGCTTCTTGATTTAAACTTGTATTTGGAAGGCACCATGTTTATCTATTTGAGGTGCAGGGGATCTTCAATAATGTTCTGACTGGGAGGATCCAAAAGAGTAGTGGGAAAATGGATTAACCACAGCATCAATCTGGAGAAGAACTGAAACGCTTTAAAAACACTATATTGCAACTCCAACCTGTAAGACAATTACATATAGAGTAACAGCAATTATGGTACAATCATGCCCTTTTTTTGATCAGTAGTTATCCAAATTAGGTTAATCCTAATTCTTTATTATATTGAAAGCTCCCTCAATTATATATTCTTCATTTATTATAGTCAGCTGGGCAAATGCTGCCTCACTGGGTTTCTGCTTGCTTCCACTTATCCTTTCTGTTTGACCCTATCCTCCCAGTGTGCCTCCCTGTTCCATTTCTGTATCTGCATCTTCTTCAGTTTTGCCTCTGGTGGCAGATTTGTACAACACTGACTTGATGCATTGGTCCTTTTTATTCACTCAGATACATCGCTGTCTGAAGCCTTTCCTTAATCACTGAGGAAATACAGATGGATTCATTTATTTAAGAGAAAGTTTTTAAAGCCATTACAAAAAAAAAACCACCACCAAAAACCAAAAAATATGAACCTAATCAAGTGTGATAAGCAGGTTCCTTAGGAATGTGTAACAAACCACAGGCTTCTTTCCTTCCCCACATTTTCTTTCCTATTATTTTCCTTCCCTTTCTGTTTTCATCTGTTATAGCTTGCTTTGATAAGCATGCTTTTGTGTTAATTTACAGATTTTGGAAACTTGTGTTACTCAAGAACTAAATCTTATTTTCCAGTGAGTAAGTAGCAGGAAACATGGAAGAAACAGGTTACATATTACCATAAAATTTAAAACAGTTCCAAAGCCTCTCTAACTTATGCTGCATTGCTTCTCCCCCAGCATCTAGACTCAAGAACTATGGATCTATCAATTTTTTACTAGGAATGTCTTCTTGTACAACTTTCTTTAAAAATAAAGGTACCTTAGCTCAAAACTAGAAAAGGAGTGAAAAGTTTTGGAGACCATATCTGCACATACCATTAACATCAACAGCTTTAGAATACAATACTGTTTTGAAACCTTCTTCAGCATTGGAAGGTCTTAAAATAGTTTTCATCTGTTTTCTTGAAGTTCATTCTGCCCTGTCCCAGTATGCATAGCTTCTGGATGCCACATGGCTGATGTCTCCTACAACAACGGTGACAGGTTTTCAGTAGCTCTGACTGCAACATGTACTGACCTCGGAGGTACCAGAGATCCTCTCTACCTGCTTAGTGCTAGCTTAAAACATGTATATCAGCTTATCTCTGGAAAAAACCCAAATGAAAACAAAACAAAAAACCCACCTGTTTGAGTTTCAGCCCTGAGAGATGAGAATTTTTAAGGGCACAGATAGTGTTCCATTGTAATCAGTCATCTTTCCGAGAAACCTTTGAATCTTTGCCCAGAACTGCGCAGCATGACAGTTGCCTAGATATTCAGACTGAGCTCCATTTCAGCTGTAAGTTTCCATGTACTTATGAGTATTTATATATATATATATATATAAAGTTAAAGAAAAAAGAAACCTTTTAAAACAAAAAAGGTGCTTAATAGCAATTGCAAAAATGATCTGCCCTGACACTACCTCACATGCAGGCAGGACTACTGGAAGGAGAGATGCTACCAAACACATGGTTCCCTAAGTCACAGCATAACAGCACTGAAAAAGACCAGGTTTGTTATTGCATCGCTTCACTAGGCTAAACAGTCCCAGCTCTAAAGTGAACTGAGATATCAGTTGTAAGATGAGATTTCATCAGCCCACCACAGTGAAAAAATTTACATCCTAGATTATTTTGACTCTGGGACTGTTATGGAAAAAGGGCTTGTCTTGTTCTAGTCTAGCAATCTTAAAATACTGTAGTCAACTAGATGATTAAAAACTGTGTAGTTCTCAGCAGCCTGTACAATGTTGCTGTAACATCTTATTACATATTTCTGGACATATCTCTTCCCAAGGGGTAAACATCTCTTTTGGACTAGCTGAAAGAGCCAGCATAAGAAACATTAAGACCGAAGCCAGACTTGTCCTTGGAGTAGCAGAGCTATAGAGGCCTATTTTCTTCTATTTTCTTGCTTTAAGGGACTGATTTCCTGGGAAACTGTATAAAGGTCAGAAGCACATTATGCTCTATGTGACTGTGAAAAAGGCTCTGGACACTGATGTTACATAAATATTTACAAGTACCACTACTAACCAAACCTGTTTCCAGCCTCTGCTCCTCCCAAGAAAGAAAACAGGATAATATGGAAGGGTTGACTTGTGAAGCAAGTGAATAGCAGTGAAAGTCTAACCTGTAATCACTAATGGAAACTGCACAGGAAGAGGCATTATAAAAAAATGAAAAATCAAACCCCCAAAACAACCAAGGAGCATCTGTAATTTTCCAATGCAGATTACAGAAGACTGCAAGTCAGCTGTGACAAGAATAACAACAGCACCATGCTTTTGTTTTCTTTATTTTACCCTTGAGCAGATAACCTTTCATATTTTGGTGGAGCGGACACATGGGTGATGATGTTTTTGTGATGTTGCAAAACTCCACTTTCTTCTCATCCCTCCGGGAACAAATTCATCCGTGTCATTTAACCACAGCACAACTTTATAAAGAACAGAAAGACTAGAGGCACAGCAGCCTCTGAGGAGTTGGAGACAATAATATCTAGTGTTCTTATCAAAAGCTAGTTGAGGAACTGTCAATAAAAAGGGTATTCACATAAGCGATAACGTGCTAATTTGGGGTCAGAGAACCCAGGCAGAGATGGTGTTTGACTCACTTTTTTTTTTTGGTGATCCAGTACACAAGCAGGCAACTCGCAGCTCTGGAGTTACATGTGGCTTGCAAGCAGTTCAGACGTGCCTCCTGTAAACATGCTGTATCAGACAGCAGCAGGACAACACAGGCAGTGAACAGCTGGGTAACACAACAGCACAGCTGTGGAAGGAAGTGAATCAACAAGGGTTCCTGGGGAAGATGCTGAGTCACCTTGAGACCCAACCACATGCTTAGGTTTAGTGGCTGAGCCCTGACATACAGTGGAACCACTGAGATCTATGAAGGATTACTGTTTTTTCCTTTTTTTGGGGGGGGCTACTCCTAGAGATCATCTTCCTTTTAGCTCTGAGGTGTATATTAGCTGACCTAAGGCATGCAACTCTGCTTGTATTTCAGTGGGACCAGGGTGCCCAAACCTCTAAGACACTTTTGAAAAACCCCATCCACAAACTACAAATACATGGGACTATGAATTAGATGTGATGAATACAACAGACCTTCAAATTGAAAAAAACACACAACTTCTCATCAAAGAGCAGAGCTGGTAGAAATCCCCAGAACCTGTGACATTCAAGCTGAAGTTGAAGTAGGCTTAGCTTGGTTATTCCCACGTTTTGGCAGTATAAATTTCTACTACCTTCTGGGCATCCAGATTTTACAATACAGTTGTATTTATTAAATTTTGCACCTGAAAGAAGGTGGAGAAAAGGGCATCACATTTTATGTTGTGGAATTATGATTCACTTATGTTTAAAGAAATACACTTTGGTCTTATTGTAGGCCAGCCCATTATGAACATTAGTAAAACTTACATTGTGTATCCATCAGTGAAAATAAACAAGACAAAACACAGAAGAAACAGAAATGTTTATGCCAAAGGTTGCTAAAGAAATTTCCCAGTGTTCAAAAAACCGAAATGTATTTATTTTGCATCAGTTTCCCAAGTAGGACCTGAGCTTTCCACTACCTCCTTTCTTATCTCTGCTGCCTATTGAACGAGTTTTTTGATAGAACATTTATTACTATGGAGTCAGCAAGAGACCAATGACAAAAAGGCTGATAAAAGGTTCACAGACTACATTTCATCCAGCATATTCCTTTCCTGCATTTTCTCCTGTAATCAGTTCCACCACACATCAACACAGACTGGCCTACTGTGGAAATATTTTTTTCATGATACATGTTCCAGAACTTGTGTTCCTGAAGACTAAACTTTTCACTCATTGCATTTCTGTGAATCCAGCTATGGATCTTTCCAATTCCTGAGTCCTGTACTCCAACAGACTGTGTTTTCAGTCTTTTCTTCCTTGCCCATGTGGAATCTTGGTCCAATGCAGAAGCTGAAGACTCATCCAAATGCTTTGTTCTGGTTTACTGCTATGGTCAAGTTTTCAAAGTTAATGCTCTAGGATGCAAGTAGCATTATAGGAATAAGAAAATGAGACGATTAGATATGGGTATATAAGTGGCAGCTGTAGTTAGACTCAGTTGGGCCTTTAATAAATGGTGTGATTTATCAAAAGATTTCTGAGAATTTAGTGGAATTATTAAAAAACCGTTTCTGTTTCATAGTTGGCACACAGGCCAAATAAGCAGGTCTGGCAATGCACAGATCAAAAGATAGTTGTGCTTATATAAAAGATTTTAGCTAGAACAGATACACTATTCATTTATGACATGAGAAGTTCATCAGAATAGCATCTCTTGATCACAGTTGAAGATACTTCAGTCTGTTTCTAGATTAAAGCAGCCCTTGTTAACATTGGCCACAGGATGACGTTGGAACCACTGGCACTTAAAACCATCTCTAGTCCTCCTTTTTCTGCCTTCCAGGATATGGCAAAATAAAACCCTGTCTAAAAGAACTGTTACATTTAGCTGCTGACATTTGGTCTACATAATACTTTACAAAGGATAAGCGTACATAACTTCTGGAGTAACAAATAGCCTAACTACCTAGTCTCTTTTTAGTATTAGAGGACCTCTAATGTAGAAATTTCTTATAAAAAATTGAACAATCTCTTTCTATTAGGCACCTCTACAAGCTCTGCCTCATCGCCATCTATGTACTAATAATTGGCGAGCAAAAGCATGTTACCACCTTTGGCAAGCACAAGCACCTAGGTGATGGAGCACATTTGCAGTGACTGCCAGGTGGCTTTAAATAGCACTTCTCATTAAGTCTTTTAACAACATGCAATTTCTTTGCTGCATTAGATGGCACTTGCTTTTCTAGTTGTGGTATTTGCAGAATGCCATACATACAATTAGAGGCTACAAGAACTTTGCATGCAAAGGACAACAGCTAGTGGTATGTACAGATCTCAGTTTACCCCATATATTGAGGTGGGAGGGTAGGTAATATCTCCGTAAATCTACTTTTGCTAAGAATCCCATTGGTAATTCTTGGTGGTGCTACAAATGAAACATCTTGTCGTCATTGCTCAACTCAGAATAGAAGCATTTCAAACTCAATAAGCACTTTCACCCCATGTGGACATCAGGGCAGGTCCATTCCCACATTTCTAAGCAGTACATCTCTGGTGCACTAAAACCTAAGAGACACCAAGGATCTGGTTCTTCCCTAGACTGCTTCTGTAGGAGCTGTGTGGGTGTGACATTCATCTGGTCCTTTTGGTTTTGTGTCTTTGTCATTGCAGATCTCCACATCATGAAGTCCCGCCATACTATTTTCGTTGTCATCCATTAAGTCTTCTGTCATGTCTGTGCTTTTCTTGTTGCATTGACAGAAGTCACTGGAGCTCTCTAGAAAGTTGATGCAAAATTTGATAACCAGTGCCAGCCAGGCCATCCCAAAGAGGATCCACAGAGAGATTACATTCTTGTACCAGCTCGGATAGCTGCGGTCTGGGTTCATCCCTACAAGAAAACCACCCAAAACGTTTCTAGACTGGATCAAGAATGCCTCAAAGGAGACATTACTTCTAAAGCAAAGATGGTAGAAATATGACCTAATGTGATTTCAGTATAAAACACGAGCATGCCATCTACTTAGCACATGAAAAGATGTTTTAAGCAAATACGTTTCATGACATGTCAGCAACAGCCTAGAACTCACAAGGAATTGTAAAGATTACCCATAAGGAAAATAAATCCCAAATTACATATACGTCAAAGTGAAATTATTCACATTTAAGCACATAGTTTTGTTCCTCTGCTTATCGCTTAGCATCACAACACTGTATTAGTGTGTAACAGGGGTCTCTCGCAGGCAGAGAGGTAAGTGGGTCTTATGTATCGATGTATGTATCTTGTTAAGCCAGATATAAGGGAGTGAGTGAGTCTAAGAGCAGGAAGGAAGGGGCCTGGCCAGTCCTAAAACCTCAAAGAATGACCAAGCTTTGGAAGACAGCTTGAAATTATGCAACCTCTGTCTGGTTGCTCAGCTAGGTATTGTGTGATCCTTTTGGAGCAAAGCCGTATTTTTGGTTGTGTTTCCATAACATTTAGTGCAAAGAGGCTTCTACATGCTAAATTAGTGTCAGTAGCGATAATAATAATATAGGCAAAGCAAAGGAATGAGCTCAGGCCTATGAGGTGACTGGGCTGCATCTATCTGTAAAGCAGGCTGGGGTAACCTTACAAACATAGTTAAGTACAGGATGCAAATCTTTACATGGGCTTTCTTCATACTGCTTCTTAGGTCTCATTATTTAGTTTCCTTACCTTCGGAAGTTTTGTCGCTTTATAACTGAATATCTACGGTGCAGCAGATGCTATAGAACACTTGATGCTTTTGAGACAGAGTGCGAGGAGTTAACATGTATGAGGTGGTGCCTCCACGAACCTAGAGGCCATTCTCTGTACCATGTTCCAATGAAAACTACACATAGGGCTGGATTGAAATGGGACATCACAAAGGCAGGTGGTTAGGTATTTATCACCTCTGAGTGGTTGTATGCAGGAATACTGTTCTGCGATTACTTTCGCAGACTAGGAGCTCCAAAATTGTGGTCCATGAATTGTTACTGTCTACAAGATTGTAATGAGTAGTAATTGGTCAGTGTAGCCGTATTAAACAGCCATTCCTTTACATCCATTTATTATTATATATTACATAATACACATCGTATGTGTTTTCAATATAGTGGGACCACAAGACATTTTGAGGTTGTCATCAAGCCACCGGTAATTGTTTGGGACCTACCAACCCCTTCTCTGTGTTAACTGCTCTTTGGGCTGACTTTCTACATCACTATGAACTTCAGCCAGGAAGAGTATTATAGAATCATAGAATGGTTTGGGTTGGAAGGGACCACAAGGATCATGTAGTTCCAACCACCCCGCCACGGGCAAGGAGACCCTACACTAGACCAGATTGCCCAAAGTCCCATCCAGCCTGGCCTTCAAACGAGCACCTTTCACCAATGTTAAATTCAAATGTTCAAAAATTGTTTGCTTCTAAATAACAAGTGAAAACAAGAGGGAAGGTCTATTTGAGGCTTCCAAGGAGAATGCCTTATCCACAAAGATCATCTGATAGGTGCAGTCTCGGGGATGAGAAGATCAGAAACAGTTTAAGACCTACATGGCATCCTATGTCCAACAGAAGGGCTGAGTGTGGTGTGTAAATTAACAGATTTCAGGGTCAGTAATAGAAGCTACATCAACATTACTAAGTAAAACAGGCTAGGGACTACTCTATAACTTCAACTCCAAGTGCCATAGCCTGGCTTATATTTCCCCCAAAACAGAGCAGCTGTATCCAAAGTGATCATCAGGCATCACTACTGGCATGTGATACCCCCCAGAATTTACCTGGTTCGGAAGAGTTCCGGACATCACACTAGTGAGGAAACAACGTGATGGTCATAAAATGGTGACAGGCACATGAACCCATGCCCTGGCCCTGCTTACTTTTAAGTTGAGACATAAACCACAAACACAGGATTGAAATGCCAAAATGGTTTGGCCTCCACATACCACAGGTCACTGGGATGTACTCAGTTATTCCCATACTGAACCAAGCATATCTTTGGCAGTAGGCCAGTTATAGAGGTACCACACAGGTGAAGGTACACCTGGAAGTGGGCATTGTAAGAGAGAAAAATTAGTTATCAAAATCTGATAGTTACCGAG
Source organism: Psophia crepitans (assembly GCA_013399095.1). Classification (NCBI taxonomy): domain Eukaryota; kingdom Metazoa; phylum Chordata; class Aves; order Gruiformes; family Psophiidae; genus Psophia; species Psophia crepitans. Next base: position 491,505 of record VWZZ01005916.1, on the reverse strand, counting down.
AGAAGTAAAGCTGCTGCAGCACGGAGTTCAGCACCATCTATAAAATCAGCACAGGAAAATGCTGAACTGGCTAGCTTTTGTCAAGCTCCATCTGGCTACTCTTACACAAGCTAACTTGATCCTTGCTCATTTAAGTGTGCCTACACAAGCTCTAATCATAACTTTGATGCATTATAGACAAGTCCTAAGGTAACCGCCATTAAGCTATCTAAGCATCAAGCAAGCACTACAAAGAAAAGAAAATAAAGAATCTGTAATAAGGTGTTTTAGTCTGTCTCCCAGGGATTCAAGAATTCATGTGTTTCCATAATCAATTTGTTTTTAATGAGAAAGTTTTTATCAAAAAGGTGTGTCCTGTGTTTCAGCAAATGCATCAGGCATGGGTCCAAATCCATTTCCTCTGGCAAAGGGTTTTGGCAACCAAAACTAGGCTGTGCCTGGTGCCTGACAGTCTACACCTAAGTGACTTAAGCTGCTTTTTAGAAAGCAGTTGTCTGGAGTTTTGACAGAGGAAATGATCACTGTCTATTAATGATGATGTAGAGTAGCATCTGCTTGAAACCAGTCGCTGCTGATGAAGCACACCAACTGCACCATCAGTAACTGCTGTGATTAAAAACATAGCATTCCAGTCTGGTGTTGTAGTCATTCAAGGGACAGATCACCTGAATGCTGGAAGATTACTCATTGACAGGGAAACAATTTCTTTGTTTCTCCATAGATGGCATTGCTATGACAGAAATCATGCCTTCTCCAACTCGTCAAATCCACAGGTCTGCGGATTGTTCGTGGTGTAAACTGCCAAGGTGGGAGTTGTGTGTCCCACACCTTTGGCTTTGATGTTTAGTAGGTGAAAGCAATGAAAAGTGAACTACTCACCAATCACATAATCTCCAAATCCTATAGTGCTGAGGGTAATGAAGGAATAGTAGAAGCCTTCTTCATATGACCAGCCTTCTTTGTTAGAGAACAACAAGGGAGGTAGCAGGAGGAACAACAACAAGCCAGTTACCAGAGCACAGGTCTTCATCAGGAGGGAAGCTTTCTTCTAGTAAAATGGGGGGGGAAGGAGGAGAAGTAACTGTCACAAGAAGAGTAGCAGGGAAAGTCCGACTCAGTTTCTGTTTGAAGATGATGCTGGACACCATAAAAAAAACCATTCATGACATTCCACTAGAATAAATGGCATGGCTCTCCCAGTCAACATAAACTGGGCATCACCTTCGTGAGTCCTAAATTCATGCCAGTTTAAAGCCTATTGCACAAATGTTCCCATTGACTTACACGTGCAATTCTAACTATGACTGATGACAAATAGACCAGATATTCTAGGACTGTACATGGCTTTAAAGCTCTGGCACTTCTGTTGCTGTAGGGGAAGCCATTCATCACAGAAGTTCTCTGAATTAATAAACAACCTTATCTAACACCCCATAGGGCTGTCATAAACTAAATTTATTTGCTTCCAGTTATTCCTGAGTATTATCACCTTTTTGTCAAAGTAAGTAGGCAGGCTGTCCTTGTTAGTCAGAGGATTCCAAGTACCAGACAATGGCTTTTCTGGTTTTTCTTTTCTGAACTTGAGGGTGAAACATACCTATCCATATTGCTTACCTGCCAGCGAAACGCCTCCTCTAGGCGATGGGCACAATGCTGAACCCCCAACAGCATCAGCTGCCCAATTTCATTCAGGAGAACAAGGTTCAGGGGAATCCCAAAGAGTGCAAACAAGATGCAGAAGATTCGACCGGCTGCAGTGCTTGGGCTCAGGTTCCCGTAGCCTAGGCAAGGAGGAACAACATGTTAAATCTAAAATATTCTCTGCTTGTCCTCCTCCCCTGAAAGGGTGAGCCTCCATCTTCTACAAAAGTTAGACAAGAAGGTCACTGCTCCAAAAGGACTTTTTTTTTTTTTTATAAATAACTAAGTTACATCCATTGTTTGTCATATCCTATTACAGGCTGGAAAATAACATTTCTTTCTCTGCCAATTTTGTTTAGTTCCTTTTCCATTTACCAGTGAATTTCCTCTCTCCTACCCACTGTCCTAGCTGGGATCTGACGTAAATGCAAAACTTCCGTTTAGTTCAGTTTTTGCAAGAATTGTTGGCATAGGGGTTGCTGGTAAATGATCCTGCATGGATGTCAGATGGTCTCTGAATCATAACAATAGTGTTATAATTAAAACAACAATCATTTTCTACCTTTGCCCCACAGGACTAGTGACCTTAACATTGCCTCCTTGCTTATACTCCTCTTTTACACCACAAGTACCAAATACCGCTTACACTTAAATTGTCAAAATGTTTGCCTAGAGAAATTACATTTAACATCAATAAAATACTTCCATTTCAGACCTAAAGAAAAACAAAGTATTTAAAATTCTGCCTTTTTCTTCCAATCATATGAATTGGTCTAACAAAACCTACTGCCCTGCAAGCACAGCCTTGCTTCTATCCTTAGACCCTCATGGCCTCAACATCACTGCTGCAATACTTGTCTTTATTCCCCACATTTTCTTTTGAAAGTATCCTGTAGATTTGCTGACTTCTGCAATTTCAAGTGTTTTATGCCACAGGAAAGTCAGATTTAACCTCGTTTTATTTCACAGGACGCTTTTTAAGACAGAGGAAGGACTAGCACAGGACGAGCACTTCAACAGTGACTTAGCCACGCAGAGACCTATGGCCTCAACTACATCTCAAAATCACCTCCGCTCATTTGAGATTCATGTATGTCCATATACAAGATTGACATAACCTGGCAAAGCTTATCTTTTCACCACAAATAACACTAACCCCTCCCAGTGACACCCAACTGTTGGCACGGTGCAAGCACAGAGGTGCTCCAGCCAGTGACACCTTGCTACCATGTTTGTAGGTGGTATAGCCCCACGGCAAGTGAACAGCCCCCAGGTGGGAGAAGTCCAAGGGTTGGGCTCTGTACACAAGATAAGTGAGAGCACAAACATCCACAGCTGACTAGATGGAATCCCATTCCTTCACTAACCTCTGTCCCACATCAGCTGCAGCAAGCCACTGACCAACAACATAGCGAGGTATGCAACTTCGACAGATTATCTATGAGTTTTGTATCGGGTTTTGTGCTGACAAAAACACTCTATTGCAGAGGACAGCTCCACAAACAGTTAATTCATATGCACTGGCAAACTACCCCCAGAAAAAGATCAAGCAGCAAACTACTTTGCTGAATGTATATAGGTTGTCTTTTTATCTCATTCCTAACCCCACAAATTCAAAATTTAATTATCTGGAGGACTTTCCCTCCAATAATTTTAGGCTTGAATGATTTGTGAGCCCTTGGGTTTAATCTAAAGCAATGGCCCCATCAGCCTGTCCCTGGGAGGGGGCAGAGCATCCCCTGGAAAGAATGGGATGCTGTTATGTAACTAGATGTTGTTATGAAATACAGTCAAACAAAGGGGCTAAATTAAGACTGTACAGCAGCCTTAATCCCAGTACCACGTTCTTCACTTATGAGCAGCTCTGCAATGTTTACATGTCTTTTTCCCCTCACATGTAATTGTTGACTCCTGCCAGGTTTCACCATTTGTAAACTAACAGGTGTGATAAATAAGACTAGAATCATAGAATCTCCTAAGTTGGAAGGGACCCATAAGGATCATCAAGTCCAACTCCTGACTCCACACAGGATCAGCCCAATCAGAGCAGACGACTGAGCGTTGTCCAGATGCTGCTTGAACTCAGCCAAGGTCAGTGCCGTGACCATTTCCCTGGGGAGCCTGTTCCAGGGTCTGACCACCCTCTTGGTGAAGAGACTTTTCCTGATCTTCAATCTAAAGCTCCTCTGTTGCAGCTTCATGCTGTTCTCTTAGGTTCTATCGCTGGTCATCAGAGGGAGGAGATCAGCATGGGCCCCTTCGCTCCCTATCATGAGGAAGCTGTAGGCTGCAATGAGGTCTCCTCTCAGTCTCCTCTTCTCCAGGCTGAACAAACTAAGGGACTTCAGTTTCTCCTCATCAGTCTTCCCCTTTAGACCCTTCACCATCTTTGTTGCCCTCCTTTGGACACTCTCCAATAATTTTATGTGCTTTTTTTTTACTGTGGCACCCAAAACTACACATCCAAAGCCTATCTAAGTGAATTTAAAGACTATGTGCCTGCTTTGATTTATTTCACACTGACTGTGCCACATTTCAGCAGATTACTTCCAGTTTCTCTTTCATGGAATTAAAGTGTTTTTGCAGGCTGGTCTGGACCCAGAAGAAAGAGCTGGGAGACATTTACTGTAAAGCTGGAGTCAGAACACGAGTCACATTTATGGCCACCCCTTCCCAAGGTTGTTTTCCTGCCCCCCTTTACATATGATGATTAAAAAGGCTACCTAATATATCAGGCATTTCTTTTCACTATAGCTCTCCAGGTTATCCAGTCTCTGCAGAACAACATCTGACAAGAGTGGAAGAAAGGGTCATCATCTCAGGTCACTGCATGAAGCCCAGCAGCCTTCAGGATTCCGGGCATCCCACACAGTGCTGCCTGGAACGCATCTTCAGTTAAGCTGTACATTACATTAAGAGCACCAAATTCAATGATGTAAGAAGGTCCAATATGTACAGTAAGTCCATGCAAAGCAGATCAGGTATTTGGTGTGCTGATTTGTTTCCCTTGGGCTCAGGCAGCTCAAGACAATTTCCTGAAGACTTAGTGAGCAGCTGCTATAAACATGCCAAAAGGCCATATCCCATGGCTTTGTATCAAACTTTGTATCCTGTATCAAACATCACAGGAGACTTTAGGTGATGCAAAATGACCAGAAATTTACATCTGGCTGATGAGACACCCTTGTCTTTAGACTAGGCAAGCAGATGCCAACCTCAATTGTTATAAAACTCAAGCAGGAATAGGTAAATGGAATGAAGGTAATGGGTAGGCTATACATTAGATGATCTGAACCAAATTCAAAGACTAAAAGAAACTACACTGGCAGCTGTGTCACATGCCTCATGAGCCTGCTAGTGGGATGTCACCAGGTACATGACTGTGCCAAGAGACACCAACGGATGTTCATCAAAAACTACAAAGAGATCAAAGTGTGTTTTCACTGAAGCAGCTAGATTAAATGCCTGTATAGCTTCTCTCATTTTGAATGAAGTCCAAAGTAACTTAGTCTTCCTTAGAAACAGCAAAATAAGAGTGATTTTGTTTCTAAATGTTCATATCCACATGCTTTAACTCATGTGCTTCTGTTACACATTAACTAAATTCAGTTCCTCTTTTCTGCATGCCCATTACATTCCTGTACATAAGGGATTCAGAAGCTATGCAGGCTTGCTAAGAGGAGCAGACTGAAGTGTGATTAATAGATTAAAGTTCTCTTCGCTCGCACGACAGTATCCTACTTGCATTGCCCCCCGTTCAACTGAGGCAACTGTGACTTCCTGCTACCCACAACGGGAGGTTTGTTTGGCTCCTGTTCTCACTGCCCAGAGACAAAAAATTATTTTAAGCTAAAAGTGCTTGGAATAAAAAAACAACAACGTGTCTTTCACAGACTGAAAGAGATCTGCAAATTCACCAAAAACTTTCAGCTGTAGGAAAAGACAGAATTAGATTTTCAAAAATTCCTGGAGGAAGAGTTGCTTCTCTAACCAGTAACTTTATCAGTGGTTTGAACATTCAAACACATTTTTTAGGAAATTTGGTTTAATTCTCTCCTACCTGAGTGGATACAAGCCATCATTTCCCACAGGAATGGCCTAATCCCAAATTTACAGAATGTTCTTGTTGACAGTATTTTGCTTTGAACACCCAGACACTCGGTGAGGCCTGGGAGCCAGGTGTCTCACCTAACACACAAGTGCCTGATCCACAGGGCCACTGGGCAGTTCAACAAGGGGTGCCAGTGCTAGAACTACTTTACTTTGCATTACACACTTAAATAGTCAGAGAAATACACTTCATCGGGCATTTAAGGTGATCTCCAACCAGTCACAATCCTGTTCTCCCAGGTACAGAAGGAAATTGTGCACTGGTCTTCCGCACCCTCTGGGAGCACTCAAACTCCACCACCAGCTCCTTCTCTAACACTTTTTAGAACATCTAAACTTTTCTTTCTCTTGTGCTGCTCACTTGTAAGCTGAATGTTTTAATGTGGGCTAAATGAAAGTTTTCATTAATGATGAATTCAAATGTCGCATTGAGAAAAAAAGATACTCAAATTCAGTTTAGATGGAAAAAGATATCTTTTTACAATTCAAAGTGGAAAAATACCAAAACAACCTATTGATTAGTCAGCCTTAGGATGTGTTTGTCTGGTTCCCAAAAACGCAAGGATGTGCCCAGCTTAGCTGAAAGTATCCCTGATAAAGTCCTCAGTAACCAGCTCTGACCTCACAGATGACTGTTTTAAGCAGAAGGCTGCACCTTCTGAGGTACCAGAAAACCTGAATTATCCTGTGATGCTTACAAGCACTAGGATTTTCAAAGGTTATTTGGTAACACCTACATTCAACTGAACATCAGCAAGTCCGGTGTTCCTATCGTCCCTCAATCTTTTGAATGTCTCTGTGAGCACTAGCTACACACAACAAATGAACCCGCATGGCTTCTCAAGCTTCTTGGGAGATTTCACATTATACCCAAGTCTTCTTTAAGTGCAGGAACACTTGTCAGCTGGACCCAGCCACTGAGCTCAGAACACCTGATATGGGAAGTCAGTTATTCCCAATTCATCCATCCCTGGAGGATGACTTTGCTAAGGCCTCCCAATTCTGGTCAAGGCAGAAACAGGACTCAGCAGCCCCAGTACTTGCACTGGTGTCTCAGCTTTATGATTAGAACAAACCAAAAAATTAAACTATTTGGTTTTACAATCTAGTAGTCGCAGTATCTGAGAAACTATCTTATATGGGACTCTGACAGATTGAGCCAGGGCATGTGTGTGAGGTGCCCATCACTACGCATTTTAGCTCATGCTGTGATGAAGCAGAGACCAATAACTTACTGGTAGACTGAAAAAGCATGTTTGAACAGTTACTTAATTTTAATCCTATGACGTTCCACATAACAGCAAAATTTGGTTGCATACTCCTCCATTGAATGAAAGACCAGAAAAAATGCTTGGGATGAGTCTGTTTGTTTGTAATGTGTATACATTGGACGGCATGTAGTGGGCTTAGTCTCAACAGGACAAGATGGCATGCAGTCAGGAAAGCAGACCAACTTTGCTAGTGCTCAGGAGACAGCTCAGAGGATGCGGCTGTCAGTGCTATCCTCACACGCACCAATGACCTCCCATGGACCATTATGCCACACCCCATTTGACCAAGCCTCTAGAGCAGTTCTGCCAGCTGCCACAGGGCAGGGGAAAGATCAACACATCAAAAGTGTGGGGTTCTTCAGCAGAGAACTCCCCTACACAAACCTGAGGCTCCCAGAAGATTCAAATATGGAAGCGGCCCTAGGCCCATGTTTTAACTATTTCAAGACATCAAGTTGCTTTAACTGGATTTCCCAGTGGATCAGCCAGCAATGGGCAGAAGCTTTGCCATTTCTCAGGAGTTCCACCAAATGCTAGGCAGCACTTAGAGAAACTCTAGCTGGCCCAAACCCCTACACCACCAGGACTTCAGTCCTGAACTGGCTGACATCCATCTAACATGGGAACCATCTGTGGCAACATGCTAAACATCTGCGACAACCTACTAAATACCACCCCCCCATTCAACAGCCTGCTCCTTGCCTCTTCACTGCTCCTAATCCTTTGGGGGATTGCTGTTAGGAGCTATTATACTGTGTTAACCAGAGAAGGGAAGGACAGGAGGAAGGTCTTCCCCTTCTTTTCTTCACTACGAGATTGTTTACTTGCTTTCACTACACTATTTTATGTTTAAAAAGGGCCTTTGAAATTCATACAAATGAGTACTTAGCTTTGCCATTCAAAAAAGGTAAGGCAGCACTGGGTAATGGTACTCATCCAGACAAGATAAAAGGGGAAGTTCAGGCTAGAGAGGGCAATATTCTTCCTTCTTCACTTAGGCTAGCACAGACAACCAGTCTCATCAGAAATCCTTTCCCTAGCACCTTCTCTGAAATTACACCACCCTGTGGTGGTTTGACTTTAGGAACTTTCATCTTGTGCACCACTCTGAACTTCTTTGACCTCTGTCCTGTTAGTCCAAACTAACTAGGAGGAGAGTAAACACAGAAAGAAGAGACTGTGTTGGCAAGGGATAAAGCCAGCTGAAAATTAGCTTCTCTTTCTTTAATCATGTTTAGCACTACAGCTCTAAAGGAACTCTAAAGGTGATTCTTCAAGGCATTGAAGAGAGGGTTCCTACGGAAACATCTGCAGAAAGTTAAATAATATAAGATCTGGGATGACATGACATGCAAAAAACAGCAATGAAGAGAGTACAGAAGCATAACTGTGTCAGTGGCGAAAGAAGCCAACTTCCCTTTCTGCATCCCAGTGCTCTGGTGTGTATCTGAAAGAGACACCAAGACTTCTGAAGGGGGCTAAAGCACCTAAAGCAGAAAACTGAAGCCGAGAGTGAAAAGACCATCTCATAAATGAAAGCAAAGGTAAATGTGATAATGACTTTGGCTGTTTGATAAGACTAAGGAAGAAATAGCAGATGCAAAAGCCACAAAGACATTACAATTCATAAGAGGCTAGGAAGACATGAATAGAAGTAGTTGCAGAGAAAGAATATAGAAGAGACAAACAGGACAAAAGGACTTGCAGCAGCTTGAATGCATCGAGTAGAGTCCATCCAGATTCTTCATCAATATCTTATGCAGTACCCCTAAATTCCTGAGAATCTTTAGTACTATTTAAACTCCATTCTTTCTGAACTCATTTGACAGAATACCTTGGTTTAACTCGTATGTATCAATCCCTGTGAAACTGGACCTTAATGGTCTATACTCACAGCCTGGGATGAGCTCTTCATCATCATTTAAGGCACAAAACACTCAACAAATCCTTCTCAAAACCCCTTCTCAATGTCTTTTACCCCATAGCTGTGCTTTGCACACAAAGTTCCCTGCTGTGAATCACTCCTCTGAACTTCACTGAATACTTTGGAAAGGACTTTGTCTCTTTACTTGACATCAATTATCCTTCTCAGTCATCCAGTGATATCCGAGTCAACAAGGTTGCACCAGCCACTATGTCAAGAACTTGCATGAAGAAAGAGGATGGGTAACAGACTCAAGGTGAGTCTCTATAAGGCCATCTGTATTTTTATTTTCTGCAACACTGTAATTGACAGAGTGTTAAGACACTAACCTGTACAAAATTAACAACTTAACTTTAAAAAAGCAAAATCAAGGGCCCAGTTGTCTGAAGTTCTTTGCATAGAGCTGACTTGTACACCATTCTCAACTCCATAGTTGAAAAATCATGAACAAGCCTCCAGAGTCACAGCATCAGCTTTAAAACAGCGAGATACAGACAGCTGTAATATTTGGCTCTTTTCATTTGCCCCCTGCTACCAAGTCATTCCTCCTACAGCCATCATGGTAAGGAGTTTACTTAAAGAAAAAAGGAAGAAGAATAGATTAGGTTTTCATGGAATAACAGCCAGAAGTGTTTAGTCTAGACCTCGGTCAACCTCACAAAACCTTCTTCTATTTTAACAAGACAAATTTGCTTCTTCCTGAATGTGGTTAACTTAAATGGGTTGTGGTAAAACAAAGTCACTCTGATACCTTCAAAACTAATCAGGATTAACTACAGAGGCAAGCAAAGCAGCTCTGAGCAGATGCTGCTCTGTAGCAAAGGCTGGAAGGAACTGCCCAGGCTCCACGCTGGAAACCCACAGCCTGTGTGGTTCTGTCTAACGAGCCTCCACTGCCATCATCTGGTACAACCCGCACCTGGCAGTACTATACACCAAAAGTAGCTCTCAACCAAGACAAAGCACGTGCAAAAGAGTAAGGCAGAGGAATGTACTGGTCACAGGAAGGTTTGGGGATTCCCTCCCCCTGCAAAAAACCCCCAAACCCTCCGAGTTCTTATTTTTTGGGCTTTGTGTTCTGAAGTCAATGTATCTTCAATAACAATTGGAGAAATTTAAAGAATGCTCCATCTGAGTGCAAAAACATCCTCAATTGAAAAGGTATTTGAAATTTAAGAGAGGACAGATTCAACACAAGCCAGAAAACCGATGAGGTGTTTTTGATAGTCAACCATCTCTCCATATACTCTCCCCATGTGATTTTCATAATACGGGGTCACACAGTAAGAGAAAAAAAAAAAAAGACATCAGGGCAAGTTATTAATCGTTTTTGAGACTGGGGTTATACACTGACAATAATTAATAGCATATGTCTTAAGTAACACTGTACCCAAATACTTTTTACTGCTTCCCTTCTCTCTCACACGACTGCTGCCCACCCCCCCATCTTATTTTCACCATTCCTTCATGGCTTTGCATTACTCTGCTGCTGAAACTTGACAACTGAATTGTTTAATTTATCCAGCTATTGGACTTTCACCTAAACAAGCAGGTCCTCATAGAATCATAGAATATCACAAGTTGGAAGGGACCCATAAGGATCATCAGTCCAGCTCCTGGCTCCACACAGAACCAGCCCAATCAGAGCAGATGACCGAGCGCGTTGTCCAGATGCTTCTTGAACTCAGCCAAGCTCGGTGCGGTGACCACCTCCCTGGGAGCCTGCTCCAGGGCCCAACCACCCTCTCAGTGAAGAGCCTTTTCCTGATCTCCAGCCTAACCCTCCCCTGTCACAGCTCCATGCCGTTCCCTCAGGTTCTATGGCTGGTCACCAGAGGGAGGAGATCAGTGCCTATCCCTTTGCTCCCCCCCCCATGAGGAAGCTGTAGGCTGCAATGAGGTTTCCCCTCAGTCTCCTTTTCTCCAGGCTGAGACAATGAAGGGACTTCAGCCTCTCCTCATTTGTCTTCCCCTTTAGACCCTTTCACCATCTTTGCTGCCCCTCCTTTGGATGCTCTCCAATAGTTTTATGTCCTTTCTGTACTGTGGTGCCCAAAACTGCACACAGTACGAGGCGAGGCTGCACCAGCGCAATGTAGAGTGGGACAATCACTTCCCTAGAGAGGCTGGCAATGCTGTGCTTGATGCACCCCAGGACACAGCTGACCTTCCTGGGAGCCTGGGCACACTGTTGACTCATGTTCAACTTGCTGTCAACCAGGACCCTCAAGTCCCTCTCAGCATGGTTGGTCTCCAGCATCTCTTCACCCAGTCTGTACATACAGCCAGCATTTCCCCTTCCCAGGTGCAGAATCCAGCACTTGCTTTTGTTAAGCTTGATATGATTGGTGATTGCCCAGTCCTTATCCAATACAGGTAGTAATAAGAGAATAATTCATAAATACAGGCTCCAAAGAATCAACAGCCAATATCAAGAGTTTTTAGAAATCCTTCATTTTTGTGACAGAAAAAAACCCAACTTCTATGCACAATTCGTATCAGACCTCTGAGAGCACTAGGCTTAGGAAAGTACAGACAGTGCAGCACCATGAAGTGACACAGCTTAGACCCCAAAAGCTCCACAACTTCATAGGGGTATGTACTGAGCTAGTTACCCCTGCATCTAATTAGAGTTCATTACTACACTGGCACTGACAAAACATTTCTAGAGCTAGGTTCATGGATGCTTACCTATTGCACGATATAGACAAGCTACATGAAGCCCCGTAGGGCTGGAACAGCATCTGATCATACAGGTCCTCATTCCCAGTCCTTTTCCACCTGTGAGGCACCACTGTGAGCAGGGAACTCTTACCAATGGTTGTTATTGCAGAAATGGAGAAGAAGAAAGACCCACTGAAATCCCATCTGCCCAGGCTAGTGGTGTTCCCCTGGAGGGTTATGCCACTCTTGTAGGCTTGGACGATACCCTGCAAAGAGACAATAATGTGAGTTCCCACAACTCCCCTTATGGCTAGTTTACATGACTGGCATTTGCAGTGCTGGCTGGTAAAGTCACAAGCTACATCTACTTCTGACTCTGTTGCTTCCCTTTTAGAAGGGGACAACCTGTGCCTTAGAGACCAAATAGCTGAGGGGTCAGAAAAAACAGAAGCTAGCATATTGGTTCTAAGGAAAAGGTATCAATGAAGTAAAAGGATGTTGCACATGATAGATCATACAGGTAGATGTGGAAGAGACTGGAGGGCAACAACTACCCAGAAAAAGCCTAGCCAGATAGTTAAGACTGATTTATGACATTAATTAGGAAAAGAGTGTTTCCAGATCAAATATTCTGATGGCAGAAGTCCCAGAGCAGTGAATATACATGCACATGTAAATTATACAGATCCCTTGCCTAAACTGGGGAGGAACGTATATTGTAGAAAACAGGATGGCCAGTCTACTAGTATTGGACAATATGTCCCCACATCAGGACTATAGGTATGGATAAATGGATTAGATTAGCATGATGCCCAATTCAATGTTCAATCCACCTGGGAAAGACTCAGAAGTCACTATGCGAAAAGTGTGCAGAATTATGCTAAAATAAAGTATCAGATGTCTCAACAGTGCTGGCATCTGATTATACCCTCTCATGCCAACTAAGTAAATGACATTGAACTGACCTGTGTCCAAAACATTAATCACAGCACACAGACGAAACAGTTCACACCCACTGACCGAGAATCCTTCAGAATTTATTATCCTTGCATTGGCAGCATAGACAAAATGCATTGCCTCTGAGAAAGATATGCAGGTATCCAATAATACTGTCCCTATCCTAACGATAAGGCTGCTGCTAAAGCTTTCACCAGTGGTCATAAAAGGAATCACAAACAGGTTAGATTTGCATGAGCTGTGGGTTTTCAAAGGAGTTGTAGTTTATACGTCCATCAAGCAAACCAACAGCTTCAAGCCTGCAAAGCAAGGAAGCTGTCCCATTTTGTTGGTGTAACATGCTGTAAGTAATTTATACACTACTGTACAGGGCTGTGAATTAAAAACTCCTGCCAGAGACTCAAGCAGCAGCTTACCTACAAGGACCATTATCTCTTTTCTCCAGAACTACTAGTTCTCACACTAAGAGCAAGGAGTAAGTAGATCAGAGATCAACACATTTTTCCAAGTAAGAAACACTGATAGTCACACTCAAATATTTTCATTTACTTACAACTCAAGGCAATTTAAACCATTCAGAGACACATTGCAATGTATTAAATTCTGACAACATGCTCTTCTCTGCACAGAACAGAGCAGAGAGCCCTTGCTCTGAAAAGGACTAAGGACCAGACACTATATTACATTATGCTTCCTTCTGTGAATTGTTGCCCTAACTTGAGTGGGGCAACTCACAGAAAGAATTATTATGCAGCATAAGTGGTGTGAAAGAATCAAGTCCCTCTCCCCTCACCTCCAAAAAAAGGCTGTATCAGGAAGCCTCCAGAGGGATTTGCTTTTGATAGTTTGTGTGTAATTTCCCCCACCCTTCTTCCAGGGCTGGTATCAGCATTGGGGTTTGTCAGGTTGTATGGGATGCAGGCTCTGACCTTTCTCTGTTCTCTTTGATCTCTGGTAATACTTGAACTCAGGTTTGAGAAATTCCATAGACAATGGCCTAGTCAGGAATCACAGTTCCCATGAACATAAAATAACTTCCAAACTAAACCATATGGCAAGGCAGACACTGGAAATGTATACAGATCTGTTTTCCCCCCCTCCAGAAGCTAGTGGTTAAATTTGAAAATAAAAAGCTTATTTTCTCAAATTTTCCTTTTGTAGCCTGTGATCTCTGCAGTTCAAGTAGTTAAGTTCCTAGTCCAGAAGTTCCTCTTCACAGTAGTGAAGTAGTGAAGTGAAGTTCACTTCACAGTAATGAAGTTCCTCTTCACAAACAGGAAAGGACTAGTGGGGGATGTGGTGGTTGGAGGTTGCCTGGGACTTAGCGACCATGAAATGGTAAAATTCTCAATACATAGAGAGGTAAGGAGGGAGACCAGCAAGACTGCCACCATGGACTTTCGGAGGGCAAATTTTGGCCTGCTTGGAAGACTGGTTGAAGGAGTCCCTTGGGAGGCGGTCCTGAAGGATATGGAGGTCCAGGAAGGGTGGGCGTTTTTCAAGAAGGAAGTCATAATGGCACAGGAGCAAGCTATTCCCATGTGCTGTAAGACAACCCAGCGGGGAAAGAGACCGGCCTGGCTGAACAGGGAGCTTTTGCTTGACCTCAGGAA